>JAESUZ010002097.1:0-255397 GCA_017311185.1 Proteles cristata cristata | reverse complement strand
CGGCAGTAACAAATGAATTATCCAACAGAAGCAAATGTAACCCGGCTTTAAAAAAAAAAAATCCCCTCAGGAAACACACCAAGGAATATGATCAGAAGCAATAAGACACAAAGCATATAAAAAAGACATAAGACACATGAATTGAAACCAGCAGAGATAACAAGCAGTGAAAACTATCTAAAGAGAATATTTCAGAAGGTAAAATTTACAGAAAAAGTATTTTACAAGTTCAGTTAATTATGCTTAAAGAAAAGTGTAGAAGTATAAACAAGGAACTAATGATAAGGAAGAGAGGTATGTAGGTGGCTCAGTCAGATGCTCAACCAACTCTTGATTTGGGCTCAGGTCATGATCCCAGTCAGGATAATGGGACTGATCCCTGAACTAGGCTCCGTGCTGGGTGTGGAGTCTGCATTTAAGATTCTGCCTCTGTCTCTCTGACTCTCTCTAAAATAAAATTTATTAAAAAATTAATGAAGATGATAAAAAGAAACTGAAATTGTGTAATAATGAAAAATACCTAGAAATAAAAAGCATAATTGTTGAAAAATTTAGAATAAAAATACTCTTGATTCAGGAGAAAATTAATGACTCAAAACAGATTTCTGAAGGAATTTTCTAGTATAGAGCACAAAAAGACAATGATATGAAAGGTGTCTGTGTGTCTGTGTGTGTGCACACATGTGCATATATCTGTGAATAAATAAATAAAAATACACAATAGTTACACCAACAACATATGTCTCAGGTTGAAGATAGTTGTTCACACTTAACCATTGACATACGGTTTCAAATAGAATATTTAGATACATTTAAGTAATCTGAATTTTGTTTACAAATACATTTTTACTTGCATTCTAAAACTATATAAATGCTTAGTTTTAATTTTTAATGGCAATATTTTAAAAGCACAGAAAAGCTGGAAATATATTTAAAGTAATTATAAACCTTGACAAATACTGAAACACAATCTCTACACATTTACCAATCACAGAGTATTAGCACAAGGTTTTTCCTTTCTATTCTCCACATAAGCAAAGAAAGAGTTGTGTGCCATTCCAAGTGTGGGAGAAAATTCATCTTTGCATAAAAAAAGCATCTGCATTAAATACAAAACTTTTCTTCATGAAATTTGTAAGTTTGTAAGGGTTGATTGAATTTAGATTCAAAACAAGTAAAAAATCTGAATATGTAAGTAAAGAGTGTGTTTCAAAAAGCAAAATTTGGCTATCTGCAAAAACCCCCATATATTTAGATACATAATTGTTTAATAACCAATAGAAATATAGTTTTGTTCAATTATGTCCAACTGAGCGGACATTTGAGTGTAAGAGGTTGTGTGAAGCACTGAACATGTGAACGTAAAACTCAGAAAACTTTCTTTAAGGAACTTAGATTTAATAATATAGTTAGTACATTCATTTATATATACATTGCTTAGATTAAAAATATAAACTGATATATAAAGTGAAAAATGGGAAATTTACATTATATGTATAGTGTCACATAGTTGGAAAGTAAATTAGAATCTAAATATTCCAAAAAAAGAGACAAAGAAAGTATCTTAGACTCTTTCCACAAAAATCTTTTTAAGTAAGCAATATTTCTATATAAGTCCTGATCTGGAGTTAGAATCATTAGAAAGCTTGTGGATTCTAAAAAGAATGTTTTATATCAATAGTAAGAAACCTCTTTCTCTCCACTACACAGCCCATAAATAAATAAATAAAATAAATAAATAGCTGAACCTAAATACTAGATAAGACTCTACATACTAAGATATGTAAATTTAAGAATGAATATATGGAAAGATATTAAAATGGTACATGCAAGAATTTTCTTCCTAAGAACTATTAAGACTCTGAAATCAGCAAATGGCAAATGTCTATACTGATCTGTTCTGCATTTTTCTATTATCTTCCATTTCAAATGCTGCACAAATTTCATTTTCATACTGCTCTTCATTCACAACAGATGAACTGAAACTGACTATAACTTCTTCTAATGTTGCTTCTATTTTCTACAAAAAAACTTTTTAGTCTTTGCATGTATCAGAAATGCTAAAATTTCAATCTTAATCATTGTTCCCCGAGAAGGTTGCTATCATCAAACACTAAAAATAATTTTTGACTGTTTTAGTTGTTATTCTATGATAATTTTCTTCTGATTGCTTTGCCCTGAGTCTTTGTTTTCTTTATATATCTATCAACATCTGCCATGCTAGACAAACCAATAGTCAGACTAAATTTAGAGAACCAGCAAGGCAGGAGACTATGACTGCACACACACACACACACGTGCACATGCACACTAATTTTTTTAAAAAGCAAATTACGTATGAGATGCTCATAGAATCTGGATATATAGGTAACATTTTTTTGATAATTCATACTATAATTTCTGAAGAAATTATAATGGTATTATAAATGGTATTTTATGTATACATGGTATTATAATTGGTAATACCTATATTGGTATTATATACATACATATTTATATACTATATATTAATAATTAATGGTATTATATGTATAATGGTCTATATTTTCAGACTCTATGCAACCTCTCTATACACACACAAGCATGAAAATTTTTGTCTTGAAATAAATCAGAATATTGTTGAAACTTCCTAAACTTATGATTTATTCTTAAATATATATGAAGATTTTCTATACATTTTAGTGCAAGAAAAATCATTATTTCATATCTAACATAAAAATAAATCTACCTCTGATCAATAAACATGAGAGCTATGTTATTTTTCATATAATTTCATCAGGCTTGTACCCCATTTAAACACTGCACAGACAACACAGTGTAGAACGTGGAAGCACAGGGATCAGAGGGAAAACAAACCTTTCATAAAAGGGGATTTGGAAGGCCTCAGATAAGAGATGACATATAAGCTGGATTTTGAAAGATGAGTAAGACATAGAGAAGCCTAAAAAAGGAACATTGTAGATAGAATTAGCATCGTGCGAAAAGCTCACTGATTTCAAAGACCAAGGCCCTAACCTATTTTGCAGTCTATTCTTTCCTAGAACAGTGTGTATAAATTATCATCACAAAGCTGACTCCTCCTGGTCATTCACTTCTCACCTGAAATATTGCCTTAATTCCTAACCAAGCAGTATGTTTCTCACAGACTGGGTACTGGGTCAATCTTTATCTCAGCACCCAGTTTTATTCATTTTCTTCTTATAAAGATTATTGCCTGCTATGTTAGATAGGGTGGCTGGGAAGTCCCTCTAGAAAAAGTGACATTTAAGCAGGGAAATAAATGAGATGAGTTATTACACCAGGTAAAGTGACTGGAGAGGAATGTTCCATCTCCATAAGGCAAGCCATAAAGGCAAGGGCACATATCGGTTTGGTGTGTCATGCTCATGAACCACAAAAAGGCCAATTTGGCTTGTGTGGCAGAGTGAATGAGGTAGAAAGTCACAAGATATGGAGTTTGAGGTTGGATAATGAAGAGTTTTATAAATCATAGGAAGCAGTTTGGCCTATAAATATTGTGAGAAGCCCTAAGGGGGCCTTTAATAAAAGAAAGAACATATCATTTAGGTACATTTTTAAAAAGATGATTTATGGAAAAATGACCTTACAGTTGGCAACATAGTTTAAGCTCAGCATACAGAAGAATTGTATTTATTGCATAATCACAAATTCTTGGTAACGGTAAGGAAACTTTTGGTGAATTTATTCACAAATATGCTCCAGTCATTCATACTCATCTGTGTAACAGTTTGAAGTCCTGGATGCAGCAGGAAGCAGGATGACCAAGGAGTAGGAGATTACAATGATCCAGGTGAAAGATTACGAAAATGTAGTTTTGTAAGCTAATGGTGAGTGAAGGAACTCTTAGTGGTCCTAGGAAGACATGACAAGAAGCTTTTCCCAGGGAGATGAATATATTGCATTGTCAACTGTATTTTTAGTCCACAAAACTTAACTTGTGATAAGAATGGGATGACTCTTGGGAGACATTACTTCAGCATTAAAAAGAGTCAAACAAAGTGATATTTGCCCGATTCATTGTTTATCTATCACTGGGTGTCCATTTAGTTCCACTTTAGATTTCTATGGGAATTTTCATTTTATTAGACTAATGAAAGCCTATCAGAATAATCCACACGTTAGACGAGTACCTTTATATTCAAAAGTACCGTATTGGAAATACTGCTGACTTTTCATTAAAAGCAGTTGGAATTAGCTCATTGTGGCTAATGTGTATTGGTTTTAGAAAATCATACCAATACCTTTGTAGCCTTTTTAGAAAGTAGTCAGGATAAAAATCCAGGATATAAATGTAATCTTACTATTTTATTATTAAATAACTCTATATGGTTATGCATTTCTTTGGCCTATTTTCTTTTGTTGTTGTTGTTGTTGTTTATGTTTAAGAGAGTGCAAATAGGAGGGGCATAGAAAGGGGGACAGATCATCCGAAGCAGGCTAAGAGTAGTGAGCCTGATGAAGAGCTTGAATTTATGAACCCTGAGATCATGACCTGAACCAAAGTCAGAAATTCACCTGACTTATCCAGCCAGATGCCCCGTTTGACTATTTTTGTCAGTTTGTTTGTTTGTTTGTTTGTTTTAATGCTACTGTAAAAGAGTACTGAGAAACTTGTATGTGAAGTTTCAATAAATGTAAGAGACATGCAACAGATGTAATCAAGAGTCCACAGTTTATTCCACAGAACATATAATAAATGAAATTTCCTCTAGTGAAACAAGTATCCAATCATCACCATTCAGCTTTAAATAAACTAAAGGGAAACTCTTCAATGCCCAATCCCTACCATCAACTGATCCGCATCAACCTGAAGTCATTTAATAGAACCACTTCTACCAAAGCCCATGAACCAGTGTGGAAATGTCCAAATAGTGCTTAGTACTGAATAAAATAAGGAAAGAAGGGACAGTATACATTTTTGGTATCTTAAGTCACTTGGTATCCTGAGACTTCAATCACAGGATTATTTAAGAAATCTAAATGAGGTCTGGGAGGCAGGGCTTTTACAATGGCTGGAGAAAGGACTTCTGAAAATCCAGTCCTCCATACAAGTAACAGAAATGTTCATGTGCTCTACTGACATAGCCTTGAATATAACAGAAACTGAAAAAAAATTTGAAAGACCATTTCACAAAAGTAGTTGATGAGTTTAAGACCCCTCATAGTAACTGGTAGGACAACTGGACACGGAAATCAGCAGGGATAGAGAAGATTTAAACTACAGATGTAACACGATTCACCTAATGAACACATATGTAGATCATGTATCCAACTACTGCAGAACTCATACCCTTTCTAAGTTAGCACATACCTTTAGCAAACTGATCATATGCTGGACCATAAAGCAAGCCTCAACCAATTTCAAATGATGAGTAAATACAAAGTCTGATCTGTGATCACAGAGAAATGAGGCAGAAAGTCAATCACAAAAAGGTAACTAGAAAATTGCAAAGAGTTTACAACTTACTACATACTAAGAAACCAATAACCTAAGGAAGAAACTACAATTGAAATCAGATGGGACTCTGAGATAAAAATGATTAATGGAAATACAACATATGAAAATCTACAAGATAGAGCTAAAACTGTGCTTAGGGAAGAAAGCTGTCACAATTGCAGAGTCTGCAAACCAATAGTAGATTTAATCTAGTCTCCAAAATTATGTTGAAGTCCTAACCCCCAGTAACAATGAATGTGACATTATTTGGAAATGGGGTCTTTGCAGATTAAGATGAGGTTATATTGGATTCGGGCTAATCCTAATCCCATATGCCAATATGCCTAGTTGTCTTTTAAGGAGAAAGAGATTTGAAGACACAGAGGGGAGACACTGAAGAAGGCTGTGTGACAATGCGGGCAGAGAGTGAAGGGACACAGCTACAAATCAAGGGGCGCTAAGAATTGTCAGCAACTCTCAGAGGCAGCTATGAAGAGGCGTAGAAGAATTCTTCCTTATAGTCACTGGAGAGAGCATGGTCCTGCTGACACTTTGAGTTTGCAATTCAAGGCTGGACAGCTATGAGATAATACATTTCTGTTGTTTTATGCCAAAAAAGGTCAAAACATTGTTTTCTAGATCTCTGGAAATTAATGAAGATTTGCAACCATCTAATGAGCACTGATTACTTTTTTAATTAAGAATTTCTTTTAATGCTTATTTATTTTTGAGACAGAGAGAGAACACAAGAGAGGAAGGGGCAGAGACAGAGGGGTAGACACAGAATCTGAAACAGGCTCCAGGCTCTGAGCTGTCAGCACAGAGCCAGATGCTGGGCTCAAACTCGGGAATGGTGAAATCATGACCTGAGCTGAAGTAGAATTTAACAGACTGAGCCACCCAGGCACCCCATGATTTTTTGTTAATGGCTGAATCTGTGTAAGAAAAGTGAACTTTGTGACAACTTAATTTTCCCTATTGCCAAACCCATTTTCTCTCTTCTATGCTGTTCTAATAAAACGCAGCCACCTTGCAATCACAGTAACTGAAAAACAACAGTGGAGCAGCCAATGAAGTGGACAGATGGACTTAAAACTTCTACAAAGAGCCCATTATTAGTGAAACTTCCCTATTTAACATATCTCTTGGCTCCTTGGAAACATTTCATTTGCAAAACTTGTCATTATTTGACCTGCCTTAGATCTTCAGTTGGAAAAGCTTTAACCCTAGGGCTTTTTGTCAAAAACACGGAGTAGAATTTGTTCAAATCACATCTACCTGAGGCAGCAAAACTAGTTGTAAAAACAAAAGAGATGGGCAAAAAAAACATAAATGAGGAAATGATGAATCCGGGATCCCTAAGGGAATTTCAAAAGCTCCAACATTCTTGGGAATTGAGGAGGCCACATGCATGTGTAGATCTGTGAGCTTGTCCAGGAAAGAGCTGAGGAGGCCTGGAAGTTCTGATTCTGGCTGATATTCAGAAGAACTAAGGGCTGAGACAAAGTTTTAAACTACTAGAGGGGTTGGGGCACCTGGGTGGCTTAGTCGGTTAAGCGTCCAACTTTCGCTGAGGTCGTGATCTCGTGGTTCGTGGGTTCGAGCCCTGCGTTGGGCTCTGTGCTGACTGCCAGCTCAGAGCCTGGAGCCTGTTTCAGTCTGTGACTCCCTCTCTCTCTGACCCTCCCCTGCTCACGCTGTCTCTCTCTCTCCTAGAAATAAATAAAATATTTAAAAAAAAAAAAAAAAAAATAAACTACTAGAGGGTGACAGGAAGATAGCAGCACATACACATAGCTCCACATTAAAGGCAAAACGGAAGATGCTTGGTTCACATATACAAGTATGAGCAGTGATCTGAATGACCATACAAGGGGAGTATACTTTAGAAAATTAGTCCAGGAAGGTCACTAAACAAACAAACATTGACAGCAGCAAATAATTATTCTATAATTTATTTGAGGCCACAGGAACTTTAAAGTCGATCTTAAAAAGAAAGAAAAAAAAAGTTGTAGAAGTTAGGGTAGTTGAGGAGAAACAAACAAACAAACAAACAAACAGAAAGAGAAAGAGACAGAGTAAAGCTACTTATGTGCTATCTTGGAAGCCAACTGGTAAAAAGGATAAACAGGAGAAGAGAAAGGAATTATCAAATATGGCAAAATCAAATATGGCAAATTCAGCTAATAAGTCAAAAATGAGGAGTAGGAGATGAGGTCAGAGAAGGGAAACTGACGGCCTGGAAATCCCAAACTTCTAAACATGACTGGAGATTCATAAAAGAACATAACAGTAATAGTGAGGCTTCACTGGGATGAGAAGTAATTAAATTAAACTCATTTATAAAATTTTTTTTTAAAATTTATTTCTAGGAGAGAGAGAGAGAGAGAGACAGCGTAAGCAGGGAGGAGGGTCAGAGAGAGAGGGAGTCACAGACTGAAACAGGCTCCAGGCTCTGAGCTGGCAGTCAGCACAGAGCCCGACACGGGGCTCGAACCCACGAACCGCGAGATCATGACCTAAGTGAAAGTCGGACGCCTAACCGACTAAGCCACCCAGGCGCCCCAAATTAAACTCATTTTAATTCTTACAGTAGATTTCTTTAGAGTTTCGTGCGTTTGAATAGTTTTTTAAAAAATTTTTAAATTTTTATTTATTTTTGAGAGAGAGAGAGAGAGAGAGAGAGAGAGCAAGCGAGCACAAGCCAGAGAGGGGAAGAGAGAAATGGAGACACAGAATCCAAAGCAGGCTTGAGGCTGTGAGTTGTCAGGACAGAACTCGATGCAGGGCTTGAATTTATTTATTTTTTTTTTAATTTTTTAATGCTTCATTTATTTCTGAGAAAGAGAAAGAGAGAGAGGGAAAGAGAGAGAAAGAGAAAGAGGGAGAGAGACAGTGTGAGCACGGAGGTCACAGAGAGAGGGAGACACAGAATCTGAAGCAGGCTCCAGGCTCTGAGCTGTCAGCACAGAGCCCTACGTGGGGCTAGAACCCAGGAACTGTGAGATACTGACCTGAGCCACCCTGGCGCCCTGGGGTTTGAATTTAGGAACCGAGAGATCATGACCTGAGCTGAAGTCAGACACTTAACCGACTGAGCCAACCAAGTGCTTCTCGTCGTGTGATTTTTTAATGTTAATTCCAATATAGAATTGAAAACAAATTGATTTTTTAAGTTTATTTATTTTGAGAGAGAGAGAGAGAGAGAGAGAGAGAATCCTAAACAGGCTTTACACTGTCAGCATTGGATGCTGAGCTCAAACTCAGGAACCACAAGATCATTACCTGAGCCAAGTTCAGACACTTAACCAACTGAGCCATCCAGGCATCCCTAAAGCAAATTGATTTTTAAAGATGATTTCTTTAATTATATAGAAGTATATCCAACTACATAGTGCCTCTAGTTCTACAGTGTCTCTAGTTCCCAGAAAATTACAAAGCATTTCAACAGACAGAAATTTACAGGGGAAATTAGTTACATCAGCATTGGAGACTTTAAAGCACAAAAAGTTATGACCTATCACAGAGATAATTGAAGAGCCAAAAATTAAGTCCTCCATTAAGAGAAACCTCGGGCTGCACATAGCCCCAGCCCCAGTCCCAGTCCCAGGAAAAGCCTCAGACTGTTCAAGGCTAAAGCCATCCTCAGACCGCCCTCAGTTCAGCTAATCAAAAAGAAAAAAAGAAACATTCCTATGGTCTGAGTCAAGGCTGGAAACTGCAGATACAAACTAGCTCCTTCCGCTTCTGTACCATTGCTTAAGGCTTGAGTTTCAGCCTCCCCGGAACTATCAGGCAGCCGCACACTGCCCAAGGCCGAAGGAACTGGCCACCACATCACTCCACCACACTACCTTGGCAACACCCAATCAAGAAAGGCCAGCAGCCATCCTCCGCCTTACTGAAGGAAGGGCCTAAGGAGAGAGAAGTTAACCTGTTAGTCGCCGAACAAGACCCTAGACTCGCTCTATGATTGGCTGAATTCAAAGGTATCCTAAATGTTGTAATTGGATCCCGCCAAAAACCTGATGGCGGGAACCAATCAAATATGGTATATGTTCATATTTAAATATCAACCAATGACAAACCTGTAACCATAGAGATCTCCTGTCCCTCCCCAGACTTGTTTACTCCTGTCTATAAAATGACTGCAAAGGCTTTATTCAGGGCCTCTCAGCGTCACCAGCAACGAGTGCGCGGAGGTCCGGGTTCGAACCTGCAAATAAACAACCCTTGCCGATTGGCTTTGACTCTGGTCTCTGGTGGTCTGTTTTTGGGGGTCTCTCGAACTCTGGGCATTTCAATAATAATTAGAGGAAACAACTGCAGGAAGGACTGTAAGAACAACGGAAATGGGCTGGATTATCAGACCCTGGACGGGACTATAGAGTTGGCATTCAGAATACTGAGGAGGAGGAGGCTTTGCAAACTGGCCGGGTAACAATGGCATAATTAAACTTGTTCAGGGAATGAAGAAGCAAGAGGCTAGAAGTACTGTTTTCTGTGCAAATGAGGGGAAGTTTGACCCTCTTGAAAGACAATAGCTTAATAATCTGTACAATATGCAGGTACAAAGCTTAATATAGTTTATGTAATAAGTCATTAGTAATTAATGAATAAAATATGTCATAAAAACCTATATTGTGAATCCTTGGTTTGCTAGAACTTTGTATTTTAATTTTCAAGAAACACATATTAGGTGAAATTGCCTTTTCATCAAAACATAGAGAGAATTCCGGGTCAGAGATCTTTAATTTTCATTAGGCATGGGTATATAAATAATAAAAGCTACACTTATGGCAATTATTGTAGAAATTTTAGTAAGCACCCATTTATCCAAAAGTAATCAGAAAATTGGGTCTTTTGGTTAATTGAACATTCTTGTTAATTGACATTTGTCAAATATATCATACATGGATTAACAGTGCTCAAAGAACTAAAATAAAATAACATGCACTTGACATCAGAATTATAACTCTAAAGCTCTTCCTAGATATATAATTTTGACTCTCTTCAGAATATACAGATATTCAAACATTACTTAAAATATGTCATTGATTCAAATTAATCAACAAATAATTATAGTTGTAATATTAAGTGAAACTAATAAAACTGAATTGTTATTAACTCTTGGACACAGCTTGGAGTTTAATTATAGAAGTAAATTTCTAAAGTAAAATTAACCTAAGGTACACAATATTATGAGTTGAAAAATAATTTTATATTTTTAGTTGCTGGTTTTCTATGTTAATGGGTGTATAACCTATTATATTTTAACATAATGATAGGGATCTACCTCAGCAAGATACATTTTTGAATATAACTATCATTTTTATTTATAGCTACATGCTTTTATGTTCTATTTTTATTTCTCCTTTGAATTTATCTGTTAGCAATCTTTTGGAGCATAATAGAAATAAACAAGCAAGAGTTTCATATTTTACTACAAAACTATTTTTGTAGTAAACTAGTTAAAGAGAGACCATGTCATTTTCACAGGTTTTTATTTTTAATTTTTATTTTATTTTTTTATTATTGATTAATGCTAATTATAACTAGTTTAGAGATTTTAATTTCTCTTCTAATATAATGACAATGATAGAAAAATACATTATAAATACGAATTTTCACTGGAAAAAAAATTACCCTTTCCCTATTGGACCCATCAGAAACTGCTATGTTATCCACAGTTTCAACTGGTATAGTAGAAAGGAAAGGTTGTCCTCTAACTTTCTATACCACAAAGAATCAAACTTATTATTGGTTAAATAGTGTTTGTACTGTAACACCACTGAATGAATTTTGAAATCAATAAGATTAGAATTAGCATCAATCATGCTCATTGATTTTATTTTCCTTTTATTTTATTAAACAAATTAACAACAGTATTGAGGTATATTTGGCATACAATAAATAGCATATATTTGACACATATGTAAACCTGTGAAACTACGAACACAATCATGATAATAAACACACAAACATGTCCAGAAACTTCCCTAAGAACTCTGGTAATCTATTCTTCCTATATTTCTCAGCACATTTTTAGCCTCTGGCAACCTATGATCTGCTTTTTGTCACCATATATTAAGTGGGATTTTCTAGAATTTTATGTAAATATAATCATGTAGTATGTATTTTTATTCATGTAGCATTTTTCATTCAGAATAATTATACTGAAATGCATTCATACTGTTGCATGTATCGATGATTAGTATTCCATTATATGAACATACTACAATTTATCAAGTTACTTGTTATGGACAAATTTCTGGGTTTTGCCTATTGTACCTAAAATAACTATGAAAATTCATGTGTACATTTTCATGGAAATTTGTTTTCACAACTTTTGGCAGAGAATGATTAGGTGAAATAATGGGTTTTTGAGTAGCATTTTAAGAAACTACCAAATGTTTTCAAAGTGGTTTTCCTATTTTCATCTCCAGGAGCAGTGGTTGAGAGTTCTCGTTGCTCAAAATCCTCACCAGTATTTGGTATGATCAGATGTTTCAATTTTATATATTCTAATAGGTATGCCATAATATTTCATTATAGATTTAATTTTCATTACCCTAGTGACTGAAAATGTGCCATCTTTATTTCTAAGCTAAAGTACCTGTTTATAAAGTCTTTTTAAAAATTCTGTTTCTTTTTTAACTGTTGAATTGCAAGAGTTCCTTCCAGGTGCTAGATTCTAGTTTTTTGCTAGATATGTGATTTGCAAATATTTTCTCTCAGTATAAGCCTTGTCTTTGATTCATTTAACAGTATATTTTTAAAGAGCCGAAGTGCCTAACTTTTATTGATAAAGTCCAATATATCTTATCTGAGACATCTCCAAAGAAAATTCCACAGATGCATGTAAAATGTTACATGCAATTATGGTAGCATATCAAAATGTAAAATAATTTTATCTTTTATTTATTTGAATTCTAATTCTACATAAACTTCATCATCATCATCATCATCATCATCATCGTCATCATCATCACCAACATGATCAGTTTAGGGAGGCCTCCAGTCTTACAAGAATTATTAGAAATGAGTAAAATGTCATTACTTTTCAGTTGAGGCCAGTCTCCCTTTGTATTACCAAAGTGCACAAATTTTTCTCACTTTCCCAAAGTAATTTTCCAGAAAAAACTTGAATATTTTATTTCTGGAAGTGCTACAGTATGTGAAAATATTCATATCTCTCGAGTATTCATGTCTAGACTATTTTCCTTTAGTAGGTTGGTAGATTACATTATTGCTCTCAATTCATCACTTTCTACTTGTATTCAAAACTTTTTTTCCACCCCCAGGTCACTTTGTTGTGATTTAGAGTATCTGTGACCCCATTAATGTTGAGTGTGGCCAAATGACTTGCTTTGGCAGATTGAATATTAGTGAATGTGCCATGAACAAGCTATTTACATGTGCATGGGTGCTTTGGCTTCTGTTTTGTGTTGCTGTGGGCGCCATGAGAGGAGCTTGCCTCCTGTTGTTGCAGTCCCTTCAGTCGGGACCTCCGAATGGACCAGTAGTGAGGGCCAGACCCTGACTTGAAGCTTGAAGCCAACTCAGCTGATTTACAGCACACACTAAGATAGAGCTGTTCCTGACGAACACAGAACAAAGAGTAAGAAAATACATATGTGTTGCTTTAAGCCTCTGAGTTATGAAGCATTATTGTAGCAATAGCCAACTATTGCATTTATATACATAAATATGTGGATGATGAGGTCTTAATCTACATTTCACCCTTCTTTTATGAAGAAGTATAACTCCCCTTTTCTGAAGAAGTAACATTCTTAGAAATAGAGAAATATCTTCATTTCAAAGAAGAAATTAAGTTACCAAAAAGAATTCTGTAAATAAATTCTCAAGAATATTTTTGAAAGAAAAGAGAGAAACAGATAATTTAGAGTTATAAGGGTACTGATATCAACTAATTGACATTTCTTGAACTTTACATTCTCAGGTAGTTGGTGATAAATATCGTATAGATATTACATCTTTTAAGGCTCTTTAACAGTTCTTTGAAAAATAGCATTGACAAGATTATATAAAGCAGTGTTTCTGAAAGCATGGTCCCCAACCAACAGGAGTAACTTTATTTGGAAGCATGTTGGAAATACAAATTTTTGGGACCCTCCCAGTGCTACTAAATCACAAAATCTGTGAGTGAGTCATGGGAATCTGTATGAACAACCTTCCAGGCTTCTAATGTACACTCAAGTTTGAGAACCACTAAAGACAGAGGAAGGTAGTGGAAGATACAGACCTTAAGTAATTTATACAAAATAACTACTTGATGTTTGTTTAGGATTTTAACCAGATATTCCTACTCTGGAGCCTTATTTGCTACGTGCTATATACACATCACCTCATTTAATACTTAGCAAACCTTCAAGTTAGATGTTGTCATCCTAATTTTTATAGATGAGGAAACTGAGCTCCTGAGTTAATAATGAATAAGTTGTGAGCTAGTATGTCTAGGTATATCTATCCAACTCCAAAGGCAGTATTTTAAATTTATTTAAAAAAACTTATTCATAACAAATTGAAAATAAGCAGGGGATCAAGGAGACCATTAAATAGAAAATATAAGACTAACTGTCCTGTCGCAGTCTCAGTGATCCGGTCCTTATATAGATAAATAAAGAATTGGAATACCTTCAATTTATGAAATGCTTCTACAGAAGCTCTTCTGCAGATAGTTTTATTTTGTTACTTTAAGATAGATCTATTAATAAAAGTATAAATAGTTAATGCTACTTACATATTAATTTGATTTTCAACTTAATCTTTTGAAATGTTCTAAAATACTGGTCAATGGACCTTTTTTAGCAAGTAGAAACTTTTGTTTGGCCCACAGACAGTGGGTTTTGTGTTTGGTTAGGAACTTTTTGGTTTCTGTTTGTTTGTTTGTGTTTGTTGTTTGGAGGAACTTAAGTCTAAACTTAAAAACTAGGAGAGGTTATACAAAAAAATCTGTATATCTAGCTTCTTCTAATAAATCAGTTCTGGCAACGTGAGAACCATATGACAAGTAGAGCTGCCTCTAATATAAGCATTCTCTGTCCTGTTAGCCATTTCCTATTAGTGAATGTCGTTTAGTACTTGTCGAGTGTACAGATTGGAGTCAACCATCCTTAACTTCAGCCCTTGGTTTACCATGTACGAGGTTGTGTGAGCTGGGGCAAGCACAGATTCCTCATGTAGAAAATAAAAGTAATAATAATCCTGCATTCGTTTGTGAGAAATTAATGACAGTGAATGAAAAGTGTTCAGGTTATTTCCTGGCTACTACTAAGTGTTCAATAAAGGTTAGTTATTATTTATCATCATTTTTTTCTTCAGTAGGAAAGATCAATTTCACTATTTTCATGATGCTCTGAGAGACCTGTCGGTCAATGGACTGGACATTCCCAATTAAATCAACCAACATAGATAGTATGTAGAAGTAAGGATACTTCTATGAAGGTTTAGTCAAAGGGCTTTTTAAAAAATGAGCAGGGTACAAAGAACCTCCAAGGAATCATGGATACTGTCACCCATCCCAGGTCTGAAAGGCAAGAAGAGGAATTGTCTACCAGCTTCCTGAAGGAAGGAGAAGTTTGCATGGAGAATGGTGACTTCAAAAGAATGATGGCTTTGGGCAGAAGGAAGCAGGCACCTTGAGAATGTCTGTAAGGGAAAGCACACAAAATAGACGTGGAGATCTCCCTTCTCTCTTTCTATTATTATGACTGAACTCAACTAAAAGCCAGAGGAGTAAGGAGCTCGCTAATATAGTCTGTACAGTCAGTCTCCAGATGGAGAGACAACAGGGTGAGGTTTCATTAAAAGGCTCAAGTATATAAGTTAGAAGACTGTCCAGAATATAATAACCATGACGTAATACTAGATGATTATTAATCCTGTATTTTCTCGAGCCTCATGGCTTCTACAAAAGCATTATATATTTCTGCTTCTTGGCCTTTACTTGCCCTTCCCCTTAAATTGTCATACCTTCAAATCCTTCAGAGGGTTGATTTGGGTAGTTAATTTTCATCCAAATAACATAAATTTCAATTTCTTTTATCTTAAAGGTAATAGAAAGCCACCTTATAGATGATTAACTGAAAGTTCCAATAATCTTGGTATAGGTGATTGGGATCACATGATGTAAACAGGAGTCTTACAACTGAAAAACACCACAGTTGTGGCTCTGCGGATAAGACTCCAGAAGGCACTTTGTGACAGAACTACCTTCTCTTTAATGTGGCTATATACTGTGTATACTGTGTAGGCAGTGTTTGGTGCTGGAGTCCAGCTCCAGCCAGTCCAGGGGTCCCTGAAGGATGGACAGTGTCAGTGAGAGAGTGAGAGAGCCCCAAGATTCTTTCTGATCAACAGGCAGGCATCTCTGTCTTGTTGGTTTTGGTGTCTTTATTTATAGGTCAAATGATAACATGGCATCAGAAAATGCAATTTTTACAATGGATAATTCTCTGTGATAAGATGCTTTGGGAAGTGTACAGAAACAGGTTTTACAGACTTATACTTGCAGAACTACCTCAATCATAGTCAGGTTGAGTAAATCTTACAACTAAGAAAATAACAGGGTTTTCTTAGTGAAAAACAGGATAACATATACATTTGTTTAAGTTAATAATGCTAAGATTAAGTCATAGATTAAGTTGTATATAGATAGGTTAGGAGTCATTCTGTTGGCTCACAAGAGGAAGAATGTTTTTGAGCTGGTTAATAAGTTGCTTATGCAAACTTTTTGATTTGATGTTGAATGCATAAAAACCATGAGGTCCTAAATGTGTCAGCCTTTCTATTTGGGTTTATGTGTTAACTACTCTTATCCATCCTCATCACAGCTGCCAGTGTAAAGGAAGGTGTTGGTGTAATGTAGGCCTTCGGGAAGGGACTGCTATACAACACCAGTTAACAAAGGTATATGTATTAACATATGCTCTGCCCTATCTGTTCATTATCTCTAAATTAGGCTCTTTGTCTCCTGGCCAGACTTAATTGTCAGTCTTGTGTTCTTAACCCTCCCTTATTAACTATTTCTTGGATCTACAACGCCCATTGGAAGAGCCTTTTGACAAACATCTACAGTGCTTTTATCTAAAATCTCCTTTGTAGGGGCAGGAATATGCTTTCCCTTATGAGGAATCTGTGTGGGGAATATTGGTCTGATATGGAATATTGTGAGACCTGGTCAATACCAGCAGGCTTTTTTCCAACATGAGCCAGTAGTAGCAGAAGGAGATACCAGTTTTCGCTTCTCATGGCAGGGGCTGTGCAAACGCTGCCATTTCCTTGGTGTGACTGTGTCACCCAGAGAGGCTGGTGCAGCTCGCAGCAGTTTTGTACAGGAGTGTCATGAAAATACACAGTCACAAGAGAAAGGCCTCCATATGTTGACGTAGGGGTCCCTTTCTCTATTAAGTGGCACACCTTCCCAGTGAATGCTCAGGGACCTAAGCCAACACACAGCAGTTTCAATTAGCAATTCAATTTCTCCCACTTAAATATGGATAGGCACAAAAATATTGACAGACATCTGAAAAAAAATCTAACATGAAGAGCATACCAAAAAGAAAAAGAAAACTAATGGATTTTGAATAAAACAAACAAAAAAATAGAGCAGTAGAAAAGATAAAGCTACATAAAGTAGAAATAAGAGATCTCTGATGCATGAAACAAAATAACCCAGACAAGCTGAAATAGAGAATTTTGTTCTGCAAGATCCCAATTGCAACGGAGGTCAATGGTGAACCTTTCTAATGAAAAAGAAGAAAGAAAAAAAAAAGAAGGAGGAAAAAAGAGGAAGAAAGAACAAGGAGGAGGAAGAGGAGGAGGGAGAGGAGAAGGAGGGGGAGGAGAAGAAGAAGAAAAGAAGAAGAAGAAGGAGAAGAAAAGGAAAGGACTATTCGTAAATTTAACAGATTAAGTCCTTGAGAATCCTTCTTGTGAACATGCCCTTGAATTCTAGCTACTAGGCTTATCCTTCAGGCAGCAGTGTAGAAAACTGGATGATGCGTTGTATTTTTGTTACTGAGTCAGTAATTTGTTTTTTTTTCTTTTTTGAATGTTTTTATTTATTTCTAGGAGACAGAGAGAGAGACAGTGTGAGAAGGGGAGGGTCAGAGAGAGAGGGAGTCACAGACTGAAACAGGCTCCAGGCTCTGAGCTGGCAGTCAGCACAGAGCCCGATGCGGGGCCCGAACCCACGAACAGCGAGATCATGACCTAAGTGAAAGTCAGACGCTCAACCGACTAAGCCACCCAGGCGCCCCTGAGTCAGTAATTTGTAAAAAAAGGAAGGAAAGAAGGAAGGAAATAAGGAAGGGAGGGAGGAAGGAAAGGAAAGGAAAAAGGTCAAGACTTTGTTTATTTTGATAATTACAGCTGGACCAGTGGACAATCTTTCCAGGCTTTTATTTATTTATTTATTTATTTATTTATTTATTTATTTCTTGTTATACAGGTGTGGTTCCTTTTGTATGTCTTGAACATTTTCTCCCATCTGTGAGATAAAGTAGACATCTGATCTTAATGGTGCCCGGGCAAAGTATAAGCTTTATTTTCACACTTAGAAATACATTAACATTTTCTTCCAACTTTTCAATTACAAATAATTAACTCCATGGAAAAATAGAGTTTGACGTATCTTGAATATCCAATAAAACTGAATAATGTCAGTAGGCACATATGTTGAGATTTAAAAAAAAAAATGGTGAGCATGCAGGAAGAAAGAGTTTGGGGAAATTCCTGAACAAACTTGCATTTCACTGTTAATTCTCAGTTTTTACTAAGTAAAAAGTATAAAATAATTTTGAATAGTATAGTCTATAATCAGAAGATGAAGTTTCATAGCGTTTGAGAGCTAAATATGAACTTAGAATGCACTGTGTCCTACTTTCAGAAAACTAAATTCCATGAAAGGTAAATTACTTCTTAGGATCTCATATCTTCTAATGACAGATCCAAACATAAACCAAATTCTTATGTAGTCCTAACTGTAAATTTCTCAAATTGTTAGGAATCTTAAATAGCAAGCCATTGCATCAGCAGACCTGCATTCAAATTTCCACTCCAATACTCATGATGACGTGACATTGGGGAAATAATATTTTAGTTTCTCACATATAAAATTGGAGTCTTAATTTTACTATACTTTATGTTTTATTTATTTCTCAGATTGATTTCTTAGAATACAATATGAAAGTTCTTTGTTTACTGTAAAGTGTTATATATATTCCATATCATTTTGTTCCTTTATGATTCATACTTTCATTCAATGACCATTTTCAGTAGGACTTGGGTTAAATAGTATGAATAAAGAACTAAATTACTCACTGAACTATCAATCTATTAAGTATACACTGACACATTAACTCTGAATGTGATATTAAATTCTGGAGCCATTACAGAAGTAGACAAATGGTTTAGTTGAAAAAAAAAAAGAAGTTATAGATTATATCTCTGGAATCCATGAGAAACTTCACAGAGAAAGTTATAAAACTTACTCCTGAAAAAAGAATAAGTGTTATCCTTAGAAATAAGGTGGTTTGGAGACTGATGATCACAGGAAGGGAGCGGCAGTTGTAGTGGTGGGGAGCATGTCATACAGAGAAAGACTATTCTTAACAGAAACAAACCTAAGCACTGCAAGAATTTTAATACTTGATGGTAATATCTGAGGAGAACTTCAGTAAGAGTTGATGTTGAAAAGAGAGTAAAGGCAGAATTTCATGTCTTCTTAGATAATATCAAGGTAACTGGATATTTTGTTTTCTTCCTGTAGGCAAAAGTGAGTAACTAAAACAAAGTAGTTAAGCCTAAATGTCCAATAACTGATGAATGGATAAAAAAAAAAAAGATGTGATATATCTACACACAATGGAATACTACTTGGTGATGAAAAAGAATGAAATAAGTCTTGGCATTTGCAACAATGTAGATAAAACTGAAAGGTTCTATGCGAAGAGACATAAGTCAGTCAGAGAAAGACATATACCACATGATTTCACTCATATGTGTATTTGAGAAATTTAACATATGATAATAGGGTAAGGGGAAGGAAAATAAGATAAAAACAGAGAGGTAGGGAAGCCATAAGAGACTCTTAAACACAGAGAACAAACTGAGGGTTGATGGGGGTGGTTGCAGGTATTAAGGAGGTCACTCTTCGGCATGAGCACTGAGTGTCGCATGTAAGGGATGAATCACTGGGTTGTACTCCTGAAGCCAAGACTACAGTGTATATTAACTAACTTGAGAATTAAAAAAATTAGTTAATTAATTGTAAAAAGAGCAAGTGATCTCCACAAGCAGAACTTGAGAAAGAGAATTATCATCTATATTGTGGTGACTGACTTTCATGATCATGAAGTTGTGATACAATTCCTTGGATTAGGAATACTGGGAAATGGAGTATCTGGCATGGAGAAGTAGGAGAACATGGAAATGCTAATTAGATAGTTGCAGCTGTGGATTAAGTCCAGGAAAAATTTTTTAAAAAGTTTTTGGCAGAGAAATTGCCCTAGTTTAACATTTATAATGAGAAGAGTGGCAATAATAAAATTCCACTTGGCTCTAAAAACTATTGATAAATAATAGAACATTTTGGTAACACTAAATCCAAATATCACATATAGAGTCTAAATTTCACTGGAGCTTTCCAAATATACCATAAAATGTAATGCACTTCCCATTTATGTTTGCTGAATCTGTAAGTAACTCTGATATTTTTCTTCACTTTACCTTTTTGAGAAAGGGTTATATCAGAGCAACAAGGTCCAAAAGTACATACTTAAAGCAGAAAACATTAGATTTTTACTTGCCATACACATTCAGATTTTTTTTTGTATGTGAAAATATTGCCAGGAGTCCCTGAAATATTCTCAATAATCATAACATATTCACTTAAGAATAAAACATTCTTAGTCATGAAGAATTACTAGTTATTTTACCCTACTCTTCCAAAAACCAAATACTTTGACTCATTTGTATTTTATTCTAATGGATTGCATTATTCATATGATTGAATGAGTGGGTGGGTAATAGAACAGCATAAGGTGCAGGAATTCTCCAAATTCATGGTCACTCATTCACCTAGATATTTGATGTTTCCCTGGGTATAGTCAGGGTGATAGTCAAGAAGCCATCTCCAAATGTACATTTTTTTTAACCCAGCGGAACAAGTCATGTTAGATTTGCTGCTCTGCATCATTTCTGTAGAAACTTTAAAACTTTATAACCTGATATGAATTTTAGTATACTAACAATAAGGATGGTAATGCCAAATACCTGAATCTAATTCCATGGTCAGACTATGTGTTTGAGTGTCTGGTGGAGAAATTTAAACCACAATAATCATAACACCAGCCATATGTGTATCTTACAAAAGCTGTTGAAATAAGACTTTTAAAAGTCTTTTAACCACAGCATTCTATCTCCCAGTAGAGAAAAATACCTAGCATAACTAAAACAGCACCCAATTAAGCAGCACTCATGAGTAGTGCATTTCCTTTAAAGGAATATCAAGAAAAAAAATACAAGATATTTTAATGTTGTATTTCCTAAATGTCACAATAGAATGAAAAATTTTGTGATATTAAGGTTTTTTTCACATTCAAGTATAATTTTTAAATTATTACACTATAATTCTACATTGAACTTTTGTGTTTCAGATGTCTGGGGATTTAAATGTCACCTACAAGCTCAATTGTGATTATGATTATTCCATTTCACGCTGCCAATTTTTATCAATTTTGCATATTAAAAGAATAATTTTCAACTATTTTAAATAAGAAATCTTTGATTTGATATCAACCTCACAAATATACCTGATTATACATGATGTATTTAATTAGTTTGATGAATATTTATGGTTGGTTTAAGTTTGCTTATTGGATATTTAAAAAAGTAAGCCTTTTCCTTTTTTATCCACTGTCTTAAAATGTACCTTAGTCTGTGCCAACAATATAAAATGAGTTAATCAACCACCTCTATAATGCTAGACTAGAAAGATTTTTATCTTAAGTGTGAAATTCAAAATAACATACCTGAAAAAGTACCAAAATATTTCACTTCATTTTTCATGTGAAACTGAAGCTAAGACAAATCAAAGATACACATCTTTCCATTAGAATAATGTTCCTCTCAGAAAAATATGTCATGATGATAAACCAGATATTAATCAATAAATTATAAGCTATATGGTATTAGTCATTATATAGGTCATGTGTACATATAAAATGTGTTTATGCAAGGGAAAATGAATTGGCAAGAAATATTCTACTGGTTATTTCTTTAAGTCCTGTTATTGATGATCTAAACTCAGAGAGAGAAAAGGCACTCATGTTGTTATCCTTATGTAGTTTCCTATAAAACACTATGAATATCTCTTCTAAAAGAGAGCAGGTACAATCTACTTTTTAATTTGAGTAGAGCAGATCAGAATACTGTTTGCTATGAATGGACTAAAGGAGTATTTTTATATGTCTTAGTCAAACTCTGCCAAACTAAATAAGGTAAATTAACTAATGCATAATAATGATAGATAAGCATTACTCATGATTCAGATACCTTGGAGTGAAAAATAGACCAATAGAAACAGACCCAGTTCTAATGGACCAGGGTGGGGAAAGGGCCACTGAGAGAGGGAGATCACAGTAGTTCTATTTTGATAAATAACTGTCTCTAGATTAAAAAAAAAAATCTTTCTAGTCCATTACCACAACTACCACCCTGAATGAAAAGATTGGCTCAGAATAATCATATCTGTGTCATCAAGAAAAGTAGATATCTTTCCAAGAACAGTTAGTGACAATTTTCCTGCTAAAAAACATACGGCCAGTACTAGTCAACTTTTATTTAGTAGAGTAGCAATCTCCATTTGGGTAGAAACTTGGCCTAAGCATGGAGTATTTTTCTGTTCAGTCTGGCTGTAACAGATATAATATTAGTATTTTCACCAAAATAGAAGTTTACAGCTTTCTCACTGAAACATTTTAGGGAAGGAGATCTGGCTCTGTAATGGAGGCTTTGCCTGTGAACTCCTCAGGAACTCTGACAACTTCCACTGTGTTACTTAGTCTTGTGGTAACTCCATTCTTGGGAGTAACCTCCTGGTTCAAAACGGCTGTTCCAGCTCCAGCATATTCTCTGTATTCTACATAGGAGGAAGGAAGAAGATACAAATAAGAACAGACAGGACTCTTTCATCTTTAAAAAAAGTTTACAGTAGCAACTACAGAACATTTTCTTACTACAACTCATTGGCCACACCTCAGTATCAATGAGGATAAGAAGTACAAACTGTTTTCAAGGTAGCCCATGCTGCATGGTAAAAATACCTATAATATAAACCTAACCTAAAAATACCTATAAGATAACCCGAATGTTAAGCATTTTACTGTTTAAGAGAAAGCAAGATTAAGAAGCAATGCCTTACAGTATAAAAAGTAAAAGGATTAAAAATCTCGAAACAAATATACAGTTAATGGTCATTGCTATAATTCCACATCACTTGTGTAGTTTATATTTCTCTACATTGACAAGAAAAAATATATGTGACAGTAACCTATGAGCCATCTGCACTTCACCACAATCCTTTACTTTTTTCTTTTTTTAAAAAAAATTTAAACATTTATTTATTTTTGAGAGACAGAAAGAGACAGAGTGTGAGTGGGGGAGGAGCAGAGAGAGAGGGAGACACAGAATCCAAAGCAGGCTCCAGGTTCTGAGCTATCAGCACAGATCCCAATATGGGGCTCAAAATCATGGACAAAGAGATCATGCCTTGAGCCGAATTTGGACATCCAACCGACTGAGCCACCTGGGAGCACCTTAATTTAAAAAAATTTTTTTTAATGTTTTATTTATTTCTGAGCACACGTGCGCGAGACAGCGTGAGCAGGGGAGGGTCAGAGAGAGAGAGGGAGACACAGAATCTGAAACAGTCTCCAGGCTCTGAGCTGGCTGTCAGCACAGAGGCTGACATGGGGCTCGAACCCACGAACCCTGAGATCATGACCTGAGCCAAAGTGGGACGCTTAACTGACTGAGCCACCCAGGTGCCCCAATTTCTTTTCTTAAATAAACAAATAATTTCAATTTTGTCTCTGTTAAAAATTACAATTTCAGGTAAAGGTTTTCCTCTTCCACCACATTTGTATACTTCAGAGTAAAATTATGCTTTTACAATTAATATCTGACTTGAGCCATTTTAATTGGCAAAATAGAGGATTTGAAATTAACTGTACAGAACTGTAAACACAAATAGAGGTTTTGAGATCGACTATAGGGATGGAGAATAAATCAGGCCAAAGACACATCAGCTCTCCTCAATGATCAGAGAAATTCAACCTAAAGCAGTTTTTTTTTCCTGAACTATTCAGAGAACCGCAGCTCTCTAAAGCTCTTACAGATATGCTTGCAAACTAATTCTTTCAGACCACAATAATTTGTGAACTACCCCACAAAACACACAAATCTGCAACTGTCTACTGAATTCAGACTATGAAGTCGACCAATTTAAGTCATATCTCATTTTTTTGGCTGAGTAGATACTTCCTGCTTGTCTCCTAAATGAGCAGAACTCTATAATTTACAGTTTTTTTTAACTGTTTAATAAAGGCTTTGAATAGGGAAGTCACCTCAAACTTGTAGACCATGATTTTGAAGAGCTGACAGGTAGGTTGAGATTGCCTTCTCAGTTACTTGCCAGTGCTATATTTTGAGCAAATAATTGGATAACACTTTTCTCCTCTCCCAAAAGTCTCAGGATTTTACAGTGACATCCCCAGTGTCAGCAGTGGCTTCATCAACAGTTATGTAAAATGTGAAGACGCCACCAGGAAGTCCTGTTTCACACTTCAGAAAAACTAATGTTAGTAGATGTGTGGGTGGGGAGAAATAAGCTGTGTATTGTAACAAGATTTGTAATGGAATGTCTGGAGAAAAAAAAAAAAGATTCCCAGAATATCTTTGTCTAGGCAGTGGACAACCTAGTGATTCTGTGAAAAATGAACACTTTTGAAGAAGGAGGTTTGTTTTTTCATATGTTTCAGGCACAGAAATCTTCTATTCCTAATGTGAAACATATGCAATGGAGAATAAAAGTCATTTTATAAGTGTTAGATAATCTAACGTCAATTCCAGTTTTCCTGTTCCTCATAGGCAGAGCTTTTAGAAGGGCCATAGAAAGCTAAAAGTAGCATCAATAAATAGAAGAGTACATCAAGATTCTTTAAATAATAATCTTAAGAGTCAAAGTAAATGTTCTATAGTACACTAGAAATGAAATGTTAGATTTAAACTTTCAGTAAACATTGGACAAATGAATGAAGAAAACAGTAGAATAATGTACTTTTGTTTAAAAAAATAGGCATAACTATTATTTTTGTTTCTGCAAGGACATTATTATAAGTGAACACAGTAATAATATTTAATGAGATGCCATCTTTTTAAAAAATTTTTTCTAACATTTATTTTATTTTTGAGAGAGAGACAGAGCATGAGCAGGGGAAGGGCAGAGAGAGAGGGACACACAGAATCTAAAGAGGGCTCCAGGCTCTGAGCTGTCAGCACAGAGCCTGACTAGAGGCACAAACCCACAAACTGAGAGATCATGACCTGAGCCAAAGTCAGACACTTAACCAACTAAGCCACCCAGATGCCCCAAATGAGACACAATCTTAGTTATCTTATAAGTACATGTGTTCAGCTTATGATTTTCCCAGCTTGCATAAAATCTCTTCCTGAAATATTGGATAGACAATGTTACTTTCCCTTCACTTTAGAAAAGTATTTTTCATAAAATATTTCAATTGTAGTTCAGTAGTATGGCTTCTACCACAAAATATCATCTTACTGAATAGGGGCTTTCATTTTCAAAGCAACTTCAAGGTTTAACCATACATACAAATTATTACTTAGAACTATGTGGTTTTTATTTGTTTGTTTTGAACAGTACGCTACAGGGAATGACACACAGGGAAACCCAAACCTTTGAGGATAAGAGTGCTTCACTCTGGTAAGACCAGAGAGACCTATAAACTAGTGGATAACTGATAAGTTGAGATTGAAAGCTGCCTCTCAGGATTAAGACATTTTCTAAACCACCCTGGAAAAAGAATCTATCCATAAGTTGCTTCTCAAAACTCCTGACAGAACACCAGGTAGGAAAGACATTCATCATTGAAATATATTTGAGATATACTAATATGGCTCGAAAAAAACAATGCACAACTTCTAGTTTCAGTTCTAATATGTAACAAGCTTTGAAGACATCACTCAATTCCTTATAGGTGGAACAATAAAAACAGAACAAACAAAAAATCAGTAAGTTCTTGGACCCATCAGAGAACTGAATACCCAGGACAAACTCCCTCACTGAGACCTGGTGAAACAGAAGAACCTGGAGTAATAGTCAAGCTCTCCTTATCTGGAGCACAAGCTGATAAGGACATGTACAATGTGACTTTGATGAATTGTTGGAGGTTAAGTATGCACTTAGGTGAAAGTGGGGAAATTCTTGGGGGAAGCAATCTTTAGGTGATTCCGCACTTTCATGGGATTTATATTCAAGACCTCCATCAGGTTCTCCTGGTAAGGATGCAAGAAAGAAAGATGTCCTCAGGGCTCTAGGAGAAGAAGAAGAGACAGTAATCCTTGTTAGTTACACCACTACACCACCAAGGTATACTGTTCTAGAGATGACTTTATCAGAGCCTCATCCCAGAACCTTGATAGAAGGTCATTCCACTGAGTTAGCCCCCTCCAGACTTTCTGCCTCACATGGGAGGGGAAAAAACTATAAGAGAAGAAAATCTTATGAAGGTTAGAAGCCAGCGACACAGGCCCGCTAAAAGACCGAGATAAATTAGAAGGTTATAGAAACCTCCTCAACACATTAACACTACACAAATAGCACCCAAATATAACAATTGTGGGTTACAGCTGAAAATGCTGGAAGACACAGACTCTCTCCAAGAAGGAGTACTAAGGAAATCCAAAGTCAAGAGAAGCTACAAGAACAAGAACAACCAAGAACCTTAAAATTTGTAACATTTAAACTGCAGCAAATAGCAAACAGCAAACAAAGCCCAATCCCCCTTCATTAACATAAATTAACATAAATCTTCACACTGGAGAACTGTTTTACCCTATTCCTATTACCAGTTGCAACATGTCTGCATCCAAACAAAAGTCATAAAGCATACTGGAGGCTGGGAGAAAAACAACAATTTGAAAGAATAAAGCAACATGAGAACCAGATTCAGCCATAAAACAAATGCTGGTAGTACCAGACTGACAACTTAAAAATAAACATAATTAACAGACTAATGGCTCAAATGATAAAGCAGATAATAAGGAAAAAATAAATGGGTAACATGAGAAGCAGAAATTTTAAGAAGGAATTAAAGGGAAATGCTACAAATAAAAATATTGAAATAAAAATGAAGACTTTCTTGATGATATCATTAGTGTCCTAGATTTGGGAAAAAAATCAATGAGTTTGAAAGATACATCAACAAGAACTTTCTAGATTTGAATGAAAAACTAGAAGACAACATACAAGAACTAAAACAGAATTTAAAAAGCTGTAACATACACATAAATGGAAATAAAAAAGAAAGAATGGAGCATGAGAAATATTTGAAGCAATGATGGCTGTGAAATTTCCAATATTAAGGAAAGATCCCAATCCAGGTAGCTCAAGGAATCCCAAGCAATATAAATAACAACAACCACCCCCCTTCCTATGCACAAAAAACTCCCAATACTTTAGGAATATCATATTCAGGGGCGCCTGGGTGGCTTAGTCGGTTAAGCGTCCGACTTTCGCTCGGGTCATGATCTCGCGGTTCGTGGGTTCGAGCCCCGCGTCGGGCTCTGTGCTGACCGCCAGCTCGGAGCCTGGAGCCTGTTTCAGTCTGTGACTCCCTCTCTCTCTGACCCTCCCCTGCTCATGCTGTCTCTCTCTTTCTCTCCTAGAAATAAATAAAACATTAAAAAAAAAAAGGAATATCATATTCAGACTATAAAAAAATCAAGAGTATGTTATAGTCAAACTCCAAAAATCAAAGAAAAAAGCCAAAGACATTTGAACAAACATAAGAATTAGAGCAATGATTTTTTAGGAAACAATGCAAATAAGAAGACAATGCTGTGAAATATATTTTAAATTTTATTTATTTATTTTGGGATGTATGGAAAGAGAACAGGTGGGGAGAAGGGTGGAGAGAGAGAGAGAGAGAGACTCTCAAGCAGGCCCTACACTGCCAGTGTAGAGCCTGATGTGGCTCAAACCCAGGAACTGTGAGATCGTGATCAGAGCCAAACCAAGAGTCATACCCTTAACCAACTGGCTCACCAAGTGCCCCAACAATGGTGTGAAGTATTTAAAGTGTTGAAGGAAAAAGAAAAAAAAACCTAAAAGTCTATGCCAGTGAAATTATGCTTCAAAAGTTAAGAGTAATAAAAAGATTTTACACTAAATACAGATATAAATCAAGAAAATCTGAGGAAACTTATCAGTAGCAGACAGAAGCTACAAGAAATATTTAAAGAATATTTTTAAGCAAAAGAAAAATATATGAATCTGTATAAAGAAAGGGAAAGCAATGAAGAAAGAATAAATGAAAGATAAGTTATTTTCTTTTCCTATTTTTACTTGTTTTAAAGTATAATTGAAAGTAAGAATTACAACAGTATATTATGTGACCATATCATATGATTAAGGAAAAAGAATGAAAGTATCTATCATAACGGAAAACAGGGAGGGATTTGGACTACTCTGCTATAAGCTGTCTATTACATGTGAAGCAGAGTAGTGTCATTTTATTTTATTGTTTATTTACTTATTTCATAATGTCATTTTTAATCAGATATAGGCTATTTAAAAACCTCCAAGGAAATCTTAATTGAAAAAAAAAAGGAGAGAGATATCATTGATATTCTGGAGAAGGAGATTAAATGGAATCACATAAAATGGGCACTTTATTTACTTATTTTTTTAACCTTGATTCATTTTTCAGAGACAGAGAGAGACAGAATGTGGGAGGGGCAGAGAGAGAGGGAGACACAGGGTCTGAAGCAGACTCCAGTTTCTGAACTGTCAGCACAAGACCCCCATGGGGTCTTGAACCCAGGAATCATGAGATCATGACCTTAGCTGAAGTTGGACACTAAACTACCTGAGCCATCCAGGTGCCCCAAATGCACACTTTAAAGACAGAACACAGAAAAAGGCCCCTATCAACTACAGAATATAATTACAAACCTGGCTGTTATTGATCCTGGTTTTTATATAAATAATTGCTTCGGTTAAATATGCCTATTAAAAGACAACAACTGCTAGTATGAGTAAAAAGAAAACAAAGACTCAGATTGGATAAAAGTAAAGAGAGAGAGAAATATATAAAATGTTAACACTAATCAAAAGAAACATAGAATAGCTATTCAAACAAATCTGATTCCAAATCAAAGAAAATCATCAGGAATAAAGATATACATTACACAATGGTAAAGAAGTCAATTCTCCAAAAAGATATAATAATCCTAAATGTATATGCACCTAACACACAGAATCAAAATACATGAGTAAAAACTAATAGAACTGAAATAAGATATGAATTTACTTTTAAAGTTGGAGAGTTTAACACTTCCCATCAATAATGAATATATCAAAGAAGGTGGAAAATCACTAAGACTCTCCTTGACCTGAACAACATTATTAATCAGATTGATCTAATTGCTATTTATAGATGATCCATCCAAAAGCAGCACAATATATATTTCCTAGGCTCAAATGGAACATTCACCCACATAGAGCACATTATACCATAAAATGCACTTTGATAAATTTAGAATAATAGAAATCACATAAACTCTGGTCTCAAACAGAATGGAATTAAACAAAAAATCAAAACAGAAAGAAAGATGGCAGATCTCAAAAATTAATGGAAATTAAAGAATACTTCTAAATAATACAGGATATAAGAAAGTATCAAAAGAAATGTAAAATACTTGAGAAAATACAACTGAATTGAATACAAATACAATAATTAAAAAAATACAATTTGCCCATATTTGCATACTACAGTGAAAGCTGTGCTTAAGGGAAAAATGTAGTAGTGAAAATATATTAGAGAAGAAAAAACTCTAAAATTAATTATCTAAAGCTTTCATTTTAGGAAACTATAGAAAGAAGAGAAATAAAGCAAGATAAGAAAATAAATAAAAAATTAGAGCAAGAATTATAGAAATGGAGAACAGCAAAGAGAAAAAATCAATAAACTAAAATCTGATTCTTTGAAAAGACCCATAAAATTGATAAAACTCTAGCAATATTAACCAAGGAAAAATGAAAATACAAGTTACAAATATCAGAAATATGATGTAATCATAACTTATTGAATAGATAGTAGGATAATAAAATATATTATGAATGAGTCTATGCCACCAATTTGATACTTTACATAAAATGGACCACTTTGCAAACTACCAAAACATACAAGGATAACAGATAACCTAATTGGCCTTATATCTATTAAAGAAATTAGAACAACGATTAATGATCTTCCAAAACATAAGTCAACAGGTCTGGATGACTGCATCAGTGAATTCTATAAAACACTCAAGAAAGCAACTATACCAATTCTCTACAATACCTTTCAATATTGAAAGCAGGATGACTACTTCCTAATTAATTCTATAATGACAGAATTATATGTTTATGTTTATTCCATGAACAATATCTCTCATAAAACAGATGAAAAAATTTGTGACAAAATAGTAGCTAATCTAACCCAACAATGTATAAAATGAACATCATATCTAACATAATAATAAGTAAATAGGGGGAAAGAGATAAATTCCTGCGGAAAAGAATTCCAAAGAATGTAAATATTCTGCACTCAAGAAATGGGGCACCTGGGTGGCCCAGTCAGTTAAGCACAAATTCTTGATCTTGGCTCAAGTCATGATCTTATGGTTCATGAGTTCAAGCTCTGCATCAGGCTCTGCGTTGACAGTTGTAGAGCCTGCCTGGATTCAATCTCTCCCCTTCTCTCTCTACATATGGAATATAGTCAAATAATATTGTAACAAATTCTATGGTGACAGATAGTAACTAGAATTATTGTTGTGGCCATTTCATAATGTTTATAAATATTGAATCACTATGTTGTACCTGTGAAACTAATACAATATTGTATGTTAACTTTTCTTCAATTAGAAAAAGTTAACAGAAAAGTTTCCAAAACTTCATTCATAGCCATTAGAAAAGATAGGACAGACCACTGAATTGTAAAAGGAATTTGAAACAAAAGTTTAATTAATTGTAGAAAACTAAAGGTATATTTGTTGAAAAAAATTTTAAAAAGAGAGATAAAGAGAAGAAAGTGGATTATAATTTCCTCCATTCCATAAGTGTGGACCTTACATAGTGACTTTCATCCAAAGAGTCACAAGAGTGGCTTTCATCCAAAGGGTAGGATTACTTTGCACTATAGAAAATTAACAAACACCATATCAATTCAGAGATTTGTCGTATTGATGCAACAGAGATAAGTCGTATTGATAGTTTGGATCCTTAATGTGATGTGATGAGAAAGGCAATGTAACTGTGTGGTACCACAAGTGAATCATGGAAAAAAAAACAAAGACAAAAAAAACAGGCAAATCCCAAATGAGGGACATTCTAGAAAATGCTTGACTACACTCAGAAGCATCAAAATCATTGAGAACAAACTCCTAGAAAATGCCACAACCTATAGGACCCTAAGAAGATATCAGCATTAAATGTAATGTATTATGCTAGATTTGATCTCAGAAAAGAAAAATAACATTAGGGGAAATGAGAAAAGCTTAATTGTTAACTGTAGTTAACAATAGTGTATTGGGGTACCTGGATGGTTGTGTCGGTTAAGCGTCTGATTCTTGATTTCGGCTCAGATCATGATCTCATGGTTTATGGGTTCAAGCTCTATGTTAGACTGTGCATTGGCAGTTGCAGAGCTTGCTTGGGATTCTCTCTCCTTCTCTCTCTGCCCCTCTTCCACTTGCTCTCTCAAAATAAATAAACTTAAAAAAATAGTGTACCAATATGACTCATTTATTGTAACAAATGTACTATACTGATGTAAGATGTTAGTAATAGGGGGCTATGGATGTGGAATATACAGAAGCTCTCTGTTCTAGATTGAATACAATTATGTGAAGCGAAATTGTTCTAAATGTTTTAAAGTGGTTTTTTTTCATTTATTTATTTATTTACTTTTTGTATGTTTTATTTATTTCTAGGAGAGAGAGAGCGTGAGCAAGGGAGGGTCAGAGAGAGAGTCACAGACTCTGAAACAGGCTCCAGGCTCTGAGCTGGCTGTCAGCACAGAGCCCAATGCTGGGCTCGAACCCACGAACCGCAAGATCATGACCTGAGCGAAAGTCGGACGCTTAACCAACTAAGCCACACGGGGCCCCCATTTTTTCATTTATTTTTGAGAGAGAAAGGGAGAGAGCAGGGAAGGGGCAGAAAGAGAAAGAAGGGGAGGCAGAAGATCTAAAGTGAGCTCTGTGCTGACAATAGAGAGCCCAATGAGGGGCCTGACGTCATGAACCATGGGATCATAACTGATCCGAGTCAAAGCCAGATGCTTCAATGACTGAGCCATCTAGGCCCCCCTTTAAAGTTTATTTTTTAATAAAGGCAGAATCTTGGGGTGCCTGGATGGATCAGTTTGTTAAGCTTCCCACTCCAGATCAGGTCATGATCTCACAGCTTGTAGATTCGAGCTGTGCATTGGATTCTGTGCTGACAACTCAGAGCTTGGAGCCTGATTCAGATTCTGTGTCTCTGTCTCTCTCTGCCCCTTTCCTACTCATGCTCTGTCTTTCTCTTTCTCAAATAAAAATAAACATTAATAATTAAAACAAGCAAACAAAAAAGAATGGCAGAATATGAAATAAAAATATAAATAAATCCATGCAATGTAGATTTTTTTTCCTCATTCACCCCAGGGGCTTTTGCAGAATTCCTTTGGGATAGGTATTTTGGGACAGATTAAATAAGGTTCTCATACCATTATAGTCTTTAGGGGGAAAAATTATATACTTTTCCTCCTACCTACTGATTCAGCCACATGACTGATCATGCAGAACAGAAAAGCAGTTATTACAAAATCAACAGCAAGGAGTATAGGACATATCAATATATGACCAAAGTTTTCTAATCAAAGATGAAAATGATGGATGTTAACATGTCGAGAAAGACTGTGGTCCCTGACAAACTGAAGCACGCATTAGAAATCCATGTATAGTGTTTGGGACATAACTTAGGTTTACTCTTTCATTACTCTTATTATGATGCTATTATACTGCTGGCTGATTGCTATTACTGTTATTATGACTCTATTACACTGCTGAGTGATAGGGCCTGAAGAAATCCAGAAGTAGACAGAAGACTAATGTTAGTAGACAAAATAAACAGTACAAGAAACCCAGCAGAACAATATAGTCAGTACATTGCAAAGGCAAATCCCCTCTTTTTTTTAAAGCTATTTTAATTACCACAAATAAAAAGTCATAAACTTTGAGAAATTCAAAGAAAAAATAATTCATGCTCAACATAATGTCAGTAGTACCCCCTTAATGGTCTCTTATGTACTGCAGAGAGAAATCAGGAGCTATATTTCCGCAAATGTCGTGCTGAGGTTGGGTAAGCCACTGTGAGACACGTGCACCAGATTTGGAAGATGGAAGGGGACATGATCTCTGAGGCAGGTGGAAACAGATCTTGCACAAAAAGTGAGACTTGAGACACATCTACTGGTGCTGCCAGCAGCTGAGGATGGATGTGAAGAGGTCTTGTCAAAAATGCTGAGATCTACCACCACTTCAGGGACAGACAGCCTGGGAAAATGGCTGCTTCAGCAGCTAACAATATCCTGATGAGATGGGTGAAATGTACTGTGGCTTCCATGTGAATGCCCGTGAATCATCTAGTTTAAGGAAACGTTTCTGTGGCCTTCTTCAGCTAACTCTCTAACAATGGTTGGGTGAGCCTAAAATGGTCTGGATTAACCCATTCATCCTCAGAAATCCTAGAGTCACTGTTGTTTTCCTAAGTGAAGCATGATTTTTCAACTAATTGGAAAATAGCAAGATACACATTTAAAGGATATGAAGTTATAGAATCATTCTTCCAGGATTTGAGAAAAATGTATTCTATGGAATGTCAACTGATTTGTGGCATTTTACTGTTTTAGAATCAGAATGATAAATTTAACATTTCTAGGTACTCATTTTTCTCAACTTTCCAGTGTCACTAGACACTGGCCAAAAATCTTTCTAGGTCTGTCACTCTATATGTCCAGAATATTAAGATTAATTAGGTTAGAGAGTAGATGATGAAGACTAATATTCCACTTAGAGATATTGTTGGTGCAGTGAATTTAGCAGAATGGATAATTTGTTTTGACATAATAAATTACCTTTGTCTTCTAATTTAACTTTTTTTAGTACAATATAATTATAAAATATAATGGGCAAAGTCTTTCTAGCCATATCAAATCCTTTGCATTCTTCACATATATGGTGAATCCCAATGACTTCATACCTTATTTTGGCAATACACATTTAATCGGGACTTTGAAGACAAGAAATGACCGACCAAAATTCCATCTTAATTTTGTACCTTGATTAGCAGACTAAACCTTAGAAAGCATATACTTGCTTATACTTGGTGACATTGTCAATACAAGGTCCTATCCAAGTGATCATGTCTTCTGTAACAAATAACTACAAATTTGGGGACTTAAAACAACACACATTTATTCTCTAATAGTTCTATAAATCAGTTCTATAAACACTAGTCTGAAATCAAAGTGTCACAGGCTGTACCACCTCCGGAGGCTCTATGGGAGAAATTGTTTCTTTGTTGTTACTAGCTTCTAGAGCCAGCAGGTAGTACTATACCTCAGCGGTCATCTTGTCTTTTTTCTGTTCTCTGTTGTAGAATCTCCCCTTCTCCCTCCAATAAGGTCCCTTATGATTACTTTTAGGATCCACTAGGATAATCCAGGAAAATCTTCCTATCACAGGATCTTTAACATTCACATCTACAAAGTCAGTTTTGCATATAACATTAACAGTTTCTAAGGACTTAGACTTGGATATGTTTGGGAGCCATTATTTATCACAATACAGCAGTATTACACTTATAATCTCATACTGTTTAGTACTTCTGTTTCTACAGCTAAACTTTCATTCTTCCTAGAGCAAACAATAAAAAAGTACGGTCCCCGAAAAAAGTCAATACAGTAGATAGAATGACAAAATTAAAAACTAAAAGTGTTCAATTATTCCAAATGATAACAGAAAAGAAAAAAGAAGAAATACAGAACAGAGACAATAATTAGAAAATATAGGGAAAATAGACATCTTTGAGACATAATGATAAAATTATAGGTAAATGGACTATACATTCCAATTAAAAGAGAAGACTGAAATTGTCAGCATAATTAAAAAAGAACTAATAATTCACAACCACATGCTTCCAAATATTTTATATTTGAAATATAAAGACATGAAAAGATTAAAAATAAAAAGCAAGGTATAGCATGCAAAATCTAAACTCAAAAAGTTGATGTGGCTTCATTAGCATCAGACAGACTAGACTTCAGGACGAGTAGTATTACCAGAGATAAAGAGGGTCACTTCATAAAGATAAAATGGTCAAAGAAATATTCCTAAATATGTAGTAAATAACAAAGGTTCAAAATGCATGAAAGCAAAACTGATAGCACTAAAGTTTAAAAAGGATAAATCTACATCATAGTGGAGCATTTAACATCCATTTCTCAGTAATTGATAAGGCAAACACATAAAAATAAAATGACAAAAAATATAAAAGTAGAAAGAAATAGAATGATAAAATTTGAGCCACATAATAAACTAATTTAATTATTATTTATAGAATATTACACAGCTATAATGCCAGGCCATAAAACAAACTAACAAGTTTTACAGTACTGAAATCATACAGAGTATCCACTATGATCCCAATCAAATTAAATTAGAAATCATAAAATACCTAGTTATTTCCCCAAATAATTGGAATTTAAGTAATAATAATAATAATAATACTCTTAAATAGCCTATTGGTTGAAAAATAAATCACAAGAGAAAGTAGAAAATATTTCCAACTAAATGAGAATTAAAGTACAATATAACAAAACCTCAGGGGAAGAAACTAAATCTATACAGAAGAAAATGTGTAGCTTTACATGTTCATATTATAAAGGAGGAAAAGTTTAAAATCTATAAGATAAGTTTTCCAATTAAGAAGCCAGAAGCACAAATTAAAGAAGCTACAAGACTATATTAAGGAAGATGTAAGTACAAATTAAAGTTCAAATTATTTAGAAGAGAGGAAACAAAATAGCAAAAATAAATGAAATAGCAAACAAAAAAATTAATGACAGAAGTTACTTAAGATGATAAATATAACTGATAGAAACATCATAAGACTGATAAAGAAAATGATAATTTTGATATCAGAAATTGAAGAGGGATTATTACTACACATTCTATAAATATTTAATATATAATAATAAATATTATGCATGAGATTATGGCAATATTTAGGAAATCAGAAGAAATGGACAATTTAAGTGAAAAGCTCAACTTCCTTGCCCTGCCTTGGGCTCTGTGCTGGCAGTGTGGGGCCCTGCTTAAGACTCTCTCTCTCTTTCCTTCTCTATGTCCCTTCTCTGATCGCACACATGGACATACATGTGATCTCTTTCTGTCAAAATAAGTAAATAAATCTAACCCCCCCCACAACTTTACAAAACTACTAGAAGAGGAAAAGAAATAGAAAGTTTGAATATACCTCTATGTTTTTTGTCAATGAATTAAAAAATATTCCTATAAAAAAATCTTGGTTAGCTTTATTAGTAAATTATTTCAAATATGTAAACAAACTTATTGATTAAGTAGAACAGAATACTCCCTAACTCACTTAATCATATTGTCAAACCTTTCATAGACATTACTAAAGAAAGAAAATTATAAATCAATATACTTCATGAATTTACATGGGAACAGTTTCAAGAAATATTATGAAATTGAATCCAGTAATACACAAAAAATTAATGCAACTTGACTACACAGACTAAAGCCAGGAAAGAAAAGTTGGTTTAGGATTTGAAAACAAATTGATCTAAATCACTATATTTAAAAACTAGGAAAAAAATGCATCATCTACATAAACAAAGGAAAAGTACTTGCCCAAATTAAATACATCGGAGAAAGCCTCACAGCAAATCAGAAGTAGAAGAGGACTTTCTCAAAAAAAAAAAAAAAAAAAGATAGGGGACAGGGAGGGACTTTCTCATCATTAATGTTGAAATATTGAATACTTTTCCTCTACAAAATGCTCTATTGTCACCTCACAATTCTCATTGAGGACCTTGCCTTTGCAAAAAAAAAAAAAAAAAAGAAAGAAAAGAAAAATGATTCCTAAAGATTAAAAAAGAAGAACACAATGCTCTTTTTCTGCAAATGACATGATGGTTTACATTGTAAGGAATAAACAATAATAATAACAAAGAACCTAGAACGAAGAGGATATAGTTGTTAACAGAATGTAAGGTCAACAAAAAGAATCTTAACTGTAGAAGCTAAAACTAAAAATCATCTAGAATAAAAGCTAGTAAAATATGTTCAAAAGCATGGTCAGTAAAAATTTCTGAGGACACAAACTGAACTTTCCTGAAAGGCAAAAAAATTAATTGGACATCATTAACGTTAAAAATACCTTGCCCATAAAGATAACCCACTGAAAAAAATGAAAGTCAAAACCAGTAACTGCAAAGGAAATATTCCTAAGACATATCTCTAATAAGGAATGTTTTTCAGTTTTTATTCATCAAGAAAATGCAAGTTAAAACTACAATAAGACCTGATGCCAAACTCTGTAGGATAGCTAAAATAAGAAGATACCATCAATATTTAGGATATGTAGCAATTGGAACTCTGACATACCATTAGTGGGTATGTAAAATGATTCAAGCACTTTAAAATGCTGTTGGGGTGCCTGGGTGGCTCAGTTAGTTAAGTGTCTGACTTCAGGTCATGGTCTCACAGTTCGTGGATTTGAGCCCCAAGTTGAGCTCTGTGCAAACAGCTCAGAGCCTAGAACCTGAATCAGGTTCTGTGTGTCTCTCTCTCTGCCACCATCCGTCTCATGCTCTGTCTGTCTCTCAAAAACTGAATAAATGTTTAAAAAGTTTAAAATGCTGTTGGTCAGTTATAAAGTAATAACATATCCACCCATAACTCAATGATGACACTTTTATGAATTTACCCAAAAGAAAGGAAAATGTTTCTCTATAAATATAAATATACAATTGATGTTAATTTTATCTTTATTCATCCAATCAAAATATCTTGGGAAAAAAAAATAAAAAATGTCCATAAAAAACTGAATAAGTAAACTGTGTGTGATAACTTAATTTTTATGGAAGAAATAACCAATAAAAAAGAATATTTAATTCTTATAACAAGTGAATCCATGTCAAAAACATGATGTTCAATAAAAGAAGACAAACACAAAAGAATACACACCATATATTTCCATTTGTTCGGTAAAATGATAAATTGATTAACTTAATCTATGGAAATAAAAATCAGAACAACAGTTGTCTCCATGTAGGTGCAGTAAAGGGAGTTTGACTAGAGAGAAACATAAAGAACTTCCAGGATGATCAAAATGCTCTAAATCCTGATTTGGATTTAGTTACCTGCAGAAATGGATATTCAAAACTTATTGAATTCCACATAATACGTATTATTTTATGTAGATTTTATTTCAATTAAAAAAGTTTGGAAGAAAAATAATAACTGGAAAAAAATGAATTGAATACTTACCATATAACTTAGCAATTCCATTTTTCGGAAATGTCTCATGTAAATTGTAAGCATATTGACATAAAATCTGTACACAACAGCTTATACCAGTTTACTTATAATTACTAAAACCTGGAGCCACTCAAATATCCTTCAACAGATGAATGAATAAACAAACTGGGTAACATCCATTTAATTGAATGCTACTCAGCAATAAAGAAAAAAACTATTGATTCATGCAACAATGTGAATAACTCAAATGTATTTTATGAAGTGTAAGATGCCAGCTCCCAAAGGCTACATATTATATGATTTAATTTACATGACATGCTAGAATAAGCTAAACAACAGGGATAAAATATAAATCGATGTTTGTCTAGGGAAAGGAGAAGAAAGAGAGGTTTTCTACAAATGGCAGCAGGTAGAAACATTTGGAGACCATAGAACTGTTGTGTATAGTACTGTCTGGTGGATACATGACTATGCATTGTCAAAACCCACAGAGTGAATTTTCCTAAACGTTCATTTAAAATTGAAACAAAAGCATAATGTCAGCAGGTTCCAGAATGGTATACAACTATTTAAGAATGAATTTAATTATACTATAAGTAAATAATATAGCTATACTGAAGAAGGTAAATGAGCTGATCTATGAATTTGAAGGGTTTTACAATGTAGAAATCTTGGCAGATGAAACAGCTCTAATGATCAAGGTTAACATTACCAAAAGAAAGTCATGATGATCCCATGTTCCCCTTGATGTGATAGAATGAAAAAGACAATTCATCTTCGTGATAGTCTTTCCCAAAATTCATACCTCCAGTTGAATGATGAGAAAACCTACAAATAACCAAACTTATGGGACATTTTACAAAATTCTTGAAAATTTCTGAATAGTATCTTCAGTTTCCAAGTCATGAAAGACAAAGACTGAGAAACCATCACAGATTGGAGGTGTTTAAGAAATCAGGAAAACTGAACATGATGGGGTACTGTGGTCTGAACCATGGAACAGAAAAAAAAAAATTAGTGGAACAAATGAAGTCCTGATAAAGTCTGTAGTTTTATTAACAATAATATACCAATGCTGATCTTCATTTCGACAAATGTGCCGTGGGTATACAAATGTTTAAATTAGGAGATTTGGAATGAAAAGTATACAGAAATTCACTCTACTATCTTTGGTACTGTCATGTAAGTCTGAAATTGCCTCAAAATTAAAAGTTAAAAACTGAATTAAAAATCTTTGAGTCTTTGTATATGTTTCAGAAATGTGAAGAGATTATGAGGACTTCTTGTCCTTCAAAAGTGTTAGTGAGTTATCTATGCACCTGTTACATAGTTTAGAGATGAAATTTCAATAAAATTGTAACTTTCTGTAATGTACATTATGGATTGATCCTCTACCGCTTACCTACATTCTTACTTCCCATTCATTGTTAGATCTTTTTACAACATGTTTTACAGGTTTATTGAGATATAGTTGGATGTATAATAAACTGCACATAATTAGCATTTACAATTTGGTAAGTTTTTTTTTAACTTGTTATGGGCCAGGCAACGTGAAAAATGCCAAAAATATTACACCAGATGAACTCTGAGATTTTTAAGTTTTGTTATATGGAATCATTACCATAAGAAAGAAAGTGAACAAATTTGTTATCTCCAATTTTTCTCATGTTTCCTGGTAATTTGTTAGCTCATGCTCTCCCCTCTGCCTCAACACTCAAATCCTCCTGATTTTGATTGGCTGGACCCTAAACCTTGAAGTCCTCATTTTTGGTTGCCCTCCTTAGCCAATCTCATACCACAGCCTGATTTCTGTATACCTACTTTCCTTTAACTTACTACATTACATTATTTTCATGTGTATGTGACAGTCTTCCCCAATTAGGTGATATTAATGGTAGAAGAAATTTGTTTCATCACTGTATCCATAAATCTTAATACAGGTTAGCTGCTAAATACGCACTCATAAAATTATAGAATCCATGCTTTGTACTCTTGCAGAAACACATTCTGTGCTTCTGCTAAAATATTTTATTTTAGATGGTATTATCTGACAAATAAAACTACCACATTGTTATGATTCAAGAGGTCTCTGAAATAACATGGTTATCTTTTTTAATTAAAAGCCAATGGTGTGTGTATTTAATTATTTTGGTTAATCATAACATAACGTTCTTAAAAATGTGAAAGTGTTTATGAGTTCGCTGCTTCTACTATTCCAAAACTCTCATTATTTAATAAAATTACTGACTTCCAAATAGAGTTGGTGTGTTTAATCTATTTTGTTTTTTTCTCTATGATTGTTTTATGATATAATTATATGTTCTCCATCAGTGACTAAGAACTTTACATATGGGGGCGCCTGAGTGGCTCAGTAGGTTGAGCGTCCGATTTCGGTTCAGGTCATGATCTCACGGTTCATGGGTTCGAGCCCCATGTCGGTGTTAGTGCTGACAGCTAGCTCAGAGCCTGGAGCCTATTTCAGATTCTGTGTCTCCCTCTCTCTGTGACCCTACACTGCTCATGCTGTCTCTCTCTCTCTCTCAGAAATAAATAAAACATTAAATTTTTTAAAAAAGAACTTTACATTTGAATTTATATGAGATTAGATACTTTATTTTGGTACATCTCTTGATAATAATGATCATAATGGACAATTACAGCTATTAAAGTCACTGGTTATTTGGTAATTATTATATCCTTGACACTCTGCTACATACTTGGTTTATAATATCTCAACAAATTTTTAACAAAATCTATAAATTAGGTTTATTTCTCCTGTTTATCAATAAATAAACTGAGACTCAAAAGAAAGTTGAGAAAAGTAGAAATGGTTGAATGGTGAAAATATCTTTTAAACTATGCAATAAAGTAAGTCATTTTCACCCCAATGCACTTCACCAAGTACACATTTTGATTTACTGTGACATCGGCCAGGCACAGGGGCTCAGACTATTTAAATTATATCATATACTAGTATAGTTCTAAAACAATAACTTACACTATTGTAGCCCTTTAAAATTTTCAATGTGCTTTGACAAACATTAACACTTCCCAACTCGGAGGTAGTTAGGGCATATTTATGTCTCCACTGTGCAGTTATGAGAACAGAAATCCAGTGACTTGAGATGATTAGTCATGGTCATAAGAAAACTCACTCCTTCTAACTAGTAGACAGTGAATATTCTTCCTTTGGCCTCCTTGTTTCTTTAGAAAATGGCAAGTTGGTTTTTGCCTCATGGCATTTACACTTATATTTCTTCTGTCAGAAATTTCTTTATTTGACATATTTTCAGGGCACACTTCCCTTCCCCATGGCAAATCAGGTCTTTATGGATCCGTCCTTCCAACATATCTACTCATACTTTATCAGCCCTTAGAATTTTACTCTTCACAGAAGTTTTCTTTTCTTCATAGAACTTTTCACCTGCCTTTTCTGTATTTTTTTTGTCTCTAACATAATAGAATACAAATAAACCCTATAGTCTAGAACAACACCTAGCAAAATACATTTTTGAAAAATTGTTAATTTTAATAACTACATGATTTTATTTTGATTTACTGATCACTATATATAGATTTATTCTAAATCAAAGGGACAAGTATATCCTGAAGGTTTCTTGAATTTTAAAGTATTATGGTATATGTGATTATCCATATCAAGACTTTGTGTTTCTTTATTAAAATAACCTAGTAACACATACATTCATTGGCTCATGGTTTCAGCATGATTGGAAACTATTGGCTATTGCTGTCATTAAGAAATGCTGGCATGGGACACCTGGGTGGCTCAGTCAGTTGGGCATCCCACTCTTTTTTTTTAAATTTTTTTTTAATGTTTTATTTATTTTTAGGAGAGAGAGAGAGAGAGAGAGAGACAGCGTGAGCAGAGGAGGGTCAGAGAGAGAGGGAGTCACAGGCTGAAACAGGCTCCAGGCTCTGAGCTGGCAGTCAGCACAGAGCCCGACGCGGGGCTTGAACCCACGAACCGCGAGATCATGACCCAAGCGAAAGTCGGACGCTTAACCGACTAAGCCACCCAGGCGCCCCAGGGCATCCCACTCTTGATGTTGGCTCAGGTCATAATCCCAGGGTGGTGAGATGGACCCCTGTATAGGGTTCACTGATAAGCATGGAATCTTTTAAAGATTCTCTTTCCCGTCTCCCTCCCTCTTCCCTTTTCCCTCTCTTTCTCTCTCTCAAAACAAATTAAAAAAAAAGTGCTTGAATTTTTAATTCTGTTTTTTAAACCTAAAAATAAATTGTCATTCTCTTTACTTTTTATCTATTAATTACATCTATTAAACTTTAAATTCCCTAAAATCCCTTAAATTATGTAATTTTTAAAATATGTTGGAATATCGATATGTTAATCTTGAAAAGTTAGATCATAACATTAAAAGCAACATGAGCATAACCTAACATTTTATTAATTTTGTTTATATATTAATTAGTTGATGAACTTTAATTGAGCTGCATATTTTTAAATTTTTTATAATGTTTACTTATTTTTGAGAAAGAAGGAGACAGAGTGTGAATAACAGAGGGGAAGAGACAGACAGAGAAACAGAATCCAAAGCAGGCTCCAGGCTCTGAACCATCAGCACAGAGCCCGAAGTGGGTCTCGAATCCACAAACCACGAGATTGTGATATCTAAGCCAAAGTCAGACACTCAACCCACTGAGCCACCCAGGCGCCCCTAGCTGCATATTGCTTATAACAGTTACTAAGTGACAATCAAATATTAGATATTTCTAGAATTATATGTCTTGAAAACACCTTACTAATTTTGACCAAAAATGTATTTATTTTATATCATATTGATTTCATTTTTTAATCTATTTTTATTTTTTAATGTACATTTATTTTTGAGAAAGAGAATGCAAGCAGGGGAGGGGCAGAGAGAGAGAGAGGAGAACAGAGAATTTAAAGCAGGTTCTGTGCTGACAGCAAATAGCTGGATGAGGGGCCCAAGCTCACAGTGAGGTCATGCCCTGAGCCGAAGTTGGATGCTTACCCCACTGAGTCACCCAGGTGCCCCAATATTGTATCAATTTTAGATGAAAAACATCATTAGAATATTCCTTTGGTATTTCAACTAGAAGTAAATTATATACAGTCAAATGAAAAATACACTGCTCCACTATATCAATTATTTGTGACAAATTAATACCACCATTAAATTTTATGATGGAAAAGGAAGTTGCATTAGGCTAAATAACTATTTAAGAGTTTTATTTGATACAATTTTTAAATAAATTTTAATTGTGTAGCTTTTTATAGTTTCAAAAGACAAATCCAATAGAGCAAATGTAGTCTGTTATATTATTTCTAAGTAGAATAAAAGATTAATCACCGTGATTTTAGTTGTTTAGAAAATTGTAGTTTGTCAGATTTACAATACATGTAAAGAATACTTTTATAATTTCCATATTATACTTACTTGTGTTTTCACTTATTTACCTGTAATACTAAATGGCAGAGGTTTAAAATGGAACCTAACTCACAATTCACTTGTTTCATATAAAAACGGATTACTTTGGAATAGAAAAGAGGTAATAAAACCTAGTTAGTTGGAAATTCTGAGAAGATAAATGCTAATTTTATTTCTTTTTTTATTTCCTTTGGCCTAGCACTTAAACAATTTGGGCTTCAGTTTTATTATTTGCACATAGACCGTGACTTTGGGTTCAGATTTGTTCAGTATAGTTACACTTGATGCGTACTGCCTCGGCTTGTTTGTTTCCATGTTCCTATTCTCTTTCAAAATTTTCCCCATAATGACAACAAATTCTGTGGTAATCCTATACTGATGGCAAACTATAATGTGACAGGATATTCACTTATGTAAGTGATCTCAATTTGTTTAATACCTATAAGAATTAATGTGCTCATATGTATATATTTTTCTCATTTGGTATTATTTACCAAATTAAATGTTGTGGAACACATACACACAACCATAATCAATGTAATTATTTTTTTCCAATGTGAGTATTTTAAGTATTGCAGTGTTAGTATAGTCAAGATTATAGATGCAGATTTGAGTTATTTTAACATATAGTATATTTTAATCTACCTGTTTTTCTCTTTTTCACTTTTTCCTTTGTCACATTTGTCATAAGATATACACAGCAAAATTTACCATCTTAGCCACTTTAAGTAGACAGCTCAGGAGTGTTCAGTATATTCACATTGCTACCCTTAATTTATATTTAAAGACTATATCAATAATGAATCATCAATACACGTTGAAAACCGAAACTAAACAGATTCTATGCAAGACTACAAAATAGGCAAAGGACATAAATGTTTAAGTCCCAAATCTCTCTCTGTTTCTTCATTCCAAATTATGAGAACCCTGTGTAAACCAGCAGCCCCTTGTGCTGAGTGTCAAACGAGAAAGACAATACACAATTAGTAAATGACTGAAATCCAATATGTCTTGCATTGTGCCTGGAAACTGTTGGGATAATACTAACCCAGCGAGCGATACCTGGATGAGAATGGTTAGGTGACTGGACCATAGTCACACAGTGAATTAAAGTAACACATTGAGGGGGCTCCTGGGTGGCTCAGTGGGTTAAGCCTCTGGCTCTTGATTTCCGCTTAGGCCATGATCTCACAGTTCGTGGGAGGGAGCCCTGTGTTGGGTTCTGGGCTGATGACACAGATCCTGCTTGGGATTCTCTCCCTCTCTCTCTGCTCCTCTCCCACATGCCTCCGTGCACCTGCACATTCACTCCCTCCCTCTCCCTTTGAAAATAAAATTAAAAAAAAATTTGGAATAGTTTGTTCTGACTCTAAATATTTAATATTCTTATTATCTATATTAGCAAAAATCTGAGCTACCAAAAACAATTATTCATATAGCTCTCTGTAAATAAAATGCTTCCAGAATTGATTTTTTAAATTTTGCAAAACAACTAAATTTATTACTTTTACAACACATAAGATAGAGCCAGACTCTGAATTCATATTCTCTATCTGATACCAACTCATCGTATGAACTTGGGTTGCTCTCTGAGACCCTCAGTTTCCTCATCTGAATATAAATAAAATAATAGATATTCAGTGCTTGAACATGAAGATAGCTAATACAAAAACATTCACTTTGTTACAAGGCTCAAGCCACTTTTGATTATGTAGTTGTTTGTAGTTAAGAACATGATCTTTGGAATCAGACTAGCCTGGCTTCAAATATAGTTCAAATGCCTTTAGGATAAAGAATAGCGTTCAATGAAGTGTTTGAGGGTCTTCACTTGTAAAAACAGAAGTAATTATAGTATCTATGTTGTCCAGTTATTTTGAGAATTCAGCAAATTTTGTCTAATGTATTTAGAACAATGACTGGCATATAACTAGTGCTCAAAATGCATTAGTCTTTACTATGAAAACCTCTTCATTTTTCTAGTTACAGTTATTTCAGCTACAATTAAGGATTCTCAAAATACAGAGGCTTTATTGCAATAAGAATAGAGTTCACTGATTGCAAAGAAAATTAACAAAGGATAGCTTCATGGGAACTAAAAATCTTCCAGAACCCTGGCTTAGGAGGTCCAATAGCAACTTCTACCTGGTATTGGTGAAAGGATCTGAGAAGTTTTGTTCCAAAAATCAAGTGACTGGCTTTCATTCAGGGATCCATTCCATTTAGTTAACCACCACCATTGTCAAAGAGCTAAGTCACAATGTATAGAGAGCAATCACTTTGATGGGCTCCTAATAGGGAAATTTTCTAGAAGAGATTCTCTGCAGTGCAGTCAATAAAACCTGCTTGGTAAGTCAATTTTAAAAATAAAGAAACGGCAGCGAACTGTTTAGATTACTGGCTAAGCTTATGCTATTCGTGAAAGTAAAGACAGGGATCTTAATCCATGTTTTCCATGCTCCAGAGCCTGAAAATTTTCAATGATCTTTCATTTCCTACAAGCAATTATATGATTATAACATTTTAAAAATTATAGGTGTCTACTCTAAATACTATTTCATACAGTTTTTAAGATTCCAGCTACTCACAGCTCCCTTCCTGAGTCCCCTCACCCACAGCCTAAGCCATTGCTGTGAAATCCCATCCTCCTCTGCCACCATCAAAATCTCGACAAAAAATTGTATTTCTTCCTGTCAAATTGTAACAAAATATTCCTGTTGTTAACAATACTTTATTATAAATTTTTGAAAATAACTGGGAAATCAAAAAGGGAAACGGGGTTGAGAGTAAAAATCCACTTTCCACAGGTTAATTTGAATGATTAAATAGAAAGTTTAAGGCTTAATATTAGAGTAAAAGTTGGTGTGAAATTGCCCCTCTGCTTATTTGATACCATATGAGATGATATTTTAATACTAAATTAAAATACTAGCTTAGATTACATGTTTGTGGTATGGTACCTTAAAGGTAGCTATCACCCCTAAAGTTATAAAGAACTTTTGTCCCTAAAGAACAAAACACATCTAACTGCACTTTGTAACTGTATTAGAGAAATTTAGAGCAATAAAAATTTTATTTTATGAAGGACTGTCACATACATATATATGCAAATTTCACTCATAAGTGAGGGAGCAAGATAAGCATAAATACCCAAAGGAATATCAAGACACAGAAAGATTAAATAATGGTCTAAGGTCATAATAAGAGGCTGTGCATATACCACCAATGATCTTAATGCCCATCCAGAGCTTCATCTTCCTATGCCATTTCCACAAGACCTAAAGACTGTTTAGTTCAACCTTTAATGATGAGGGGAAAATTGAGGAGAGGATATTTTCTTAAAAGCCTAATTCAGTGTATGTGTGTATACGTGCATGTGTGTGCATTTGTTTCGTGGGCAAATACTAGCATTCTAAGTTGATAGAGCAGATAGCTGATGGATTTTTGCAAATGTAAAGATAACTTGCAAGAAGTATATGTGTGATTATGTTGTTGAAGAACTTTTTCTTTAAAGGGCTTTTCTAGAAATTATACTTGTTTTGGAGCCCCGTCCAGTTTCTGTGTCATAGAATATATAATAAATACATAATAAGGCAAGAAGTGTATTGAGAATTATAGATAATTAAATTAGCATATAAAAAAGGATAAAATTTGGGAGGTAAAGCATCAAAAGAAATAAATATGAATTCGGTATCTCCAGTACGTAAAAATAATTCCATCATCTGGTTGATAGTAAATAATTTTTAAACGATGAAAAGACAGCTTTTAAGAAATAGCCAGGTAGGGGCACCTGGGTGGCTTAGTCGGTTAAGCATCCGACTTTCGCTTAGGTCATGATCTCGCGGTTCGTGGGTTCGAGCCCCGCATCGGGCTCTGTGCTGACTGCCAGCTCAGAGCCTGGAGCCTGTTTCAGTCTGTGACTCCCTCTCTCTCTGACCCTCCCCTGCTTACTCTCTCTCTCTCTCCTAGAAATAAATAAAAAATTATTAAAAAAAAGAAAGAAATAGCCAGGTAATTATTTTGTTTTTTCCTATATGTTGAGAAAATAATTAAAAACTGAAATGAGGAAAATAAAAAAAATCATAAAATTCCTCTCAGTAGATTCCTACCATCCCTACAGGATTTACAGGAACCATCTCCTGAAACATTTCATTTATTTTTGTTTCTCTTCCATCTTCATAGATTAAGCAATATGTATCTACACTGCATTGAGATAATCAAGTGCTTTTTAAAATTCTTTATTAGTCAATGAGATTTATTATTAACCTTAATGTTATTCATAAATTTCAAATTCTATGCTATCTAAACAGACTGAAAACACTTGTGAATTATGTGATATCATCTTACTTATAATAACGAATAAGACATTTTCAGTGATTTAGTATAGATGGTATTCTCCAAGGGAAACAGGGACAATAGAGTAGATTGGTTATAATCTGTTATCACCATCACCATCCTTCACAAATGCATGTGTTATCGGTCTATTTTGCACATGATGTTTTGCTGGGCACTTCTTCAAACACCATATTCAGTGAATAAATCAGCAGCTGGATGACAACAGTCTTCCGGAAACAATCAAACTTTAAAACAATATTGAAATATATGGCTATGCAAGAAAAATGTTTGCTTTAAAGATACAGGAAATTATGGGAAGTCAATGTAGATATTCAAGATAAAGTTCAATATAAAAGCATGCACTCTATTTTGAAAGTGATACTTATCAGAGAGCCTTTACTGTTCTAAAATACTTTTACATTTACTAGAAACAAATCAGAGCAGGAAGGGATTTTTTTTCCACAATACCCCATTTGTTGAATTCTTACTTATGCAGAACTTTGAATTTGGCAAAAGAGCTTAATAAATATGTTTCAAGCTACAGTCCTGTTTTAAAGCTCTAGGATTTATTTCCAATGTTTCCTCAAATAAGTCCCTTTGCTATCTCAGCTTTCTATTTCACTGTGTCAAATAACAAAACTCAAAAAAGAAAGGAAATAACATGAGTTTGTCATGGCACTAACTTACCAGCTCCAATTTTATTTTCGCTAATATTCAGGGGGAAATGTGGCTAAGGATACAATAATTTTTCCCCTTCGATGGGTCTATAGGCTATAAATCAGTCCCAAACTTAGTCAGATGCTTTTAAAATGCATCTCCTTATGTTCTTACCCAGATTTCAATATTATTCATATTTCACAGGTTCATAATTTTTATTCTGAGAATTGTGAACTGGATTATACAACTGAAACACAAGCCATAGCAAGTGTTGTTATTGATAAAATTTTTACTCCTGAAATATCAATCATTCAAAATGATGACACAGATATTTTCCAAATGGGTGTCAACCTGGTGTAGCTTTGTTGTCAGGGTAACTGAATATAATATTCTTCTACAGCAAAGATAATTTTTTTCTTTCCTCTATAATTTTCCATTCCTTGACTGATGTTTGAATGTTTGAAGGCTGACATCCAGGCATCGCTAGTTTCCAAGATCACCTGCACACATTTAATGCAAATAGAGTGGCTCTCAGTTCCCCCTTGTTTATATAAAGATTCAAAAAGATGTCCTTTCTTGTTCTAATTATGGTGAGTGTGGCAGACACCTTCTGTCCCTACCCAGCAAAAGTGTTTCCTCCTCTTCCTTCCTTACCAGGAGATCACACTTTAGTATCTTTTACAGCTGGATTTTCATACAGAGAGACAAAAATGGAAGAAGAATGATTTTCTTTTTGTTTAAAAAAAGGAGAGGAGAGAGGGGTGAGAAGACCTTCCTCACTATATGCTTTGAGGGTTTATGTGTTAAAGAGAAACATAGGAGTTACAGTTGCTGCACCATCTTGTGACCATTTAGGATGTGAAGCCACCTAAAACCTGAAACATACACATAGAACCTACAAGATACCACCTGGTGTAGGCTAATAAGTTAGTGATTTTCCAACTAAAATAAAGATAATTAAGGTAATTGTTAAGTTTTGAAAAATTTCCCCTAGAATTAGTTGTGTGTGAACTCTGTAAAAATGATTTCTGCAAATCCAAATAAAAGAATTATTTGAACCAAAGTATAACATTACACCTAAGACTCCATTTCCCTTAATATGATAAAGATATAAAGGTAAAATCATTCTTCTCACAACCTAATAATAATTTACTTCCTTTATAAATTTCAAGGATGTGTTTTTCTTTTGTGCCATAGCATAAACATAGTTATATGACTTAGAATAAAACTTTTTCTTTCCAAATTATGGAGCTAGCATTAATTACTTTTGACAGTAACCATATAGCATCTCTTAAGAAATGAGCTCAGATTGGCTCACTGTAAACTATGACATTAATTTCATATCACTGAATGTTGATTTCCTATTACTTTTTGAAAAAATTCCTCCTTTCTGTGTATTTCTGACTACATTCTAATGAATAATTAATAACTTAAAGTATAGAAAACTTATTCCCAGCCACCACCCCCATGCTTTCTGGAAGTTCAGAATCTAAAACCTAAAATATATCGAAAAGTTAAAGATATAATCTAATTAACCAAAATCAGTAGATTGCATGCCTACCAAAATCTTTAAATTTAAATAATAGGATTATACAATTATTAGTATTTATATTAAGGAGTTACTCACAAATGTTCATTATTGAAGAAGAGTTTGAAAAGAAAGAAATAGCACCAAGTTTACTGTTATCATATTGGGAAATAATTAGAGTGTAAACGACATTTTCCTTTCGATTTTTCAAATTACAGGAAAAGTTGCCATTGTGACCAGGGTTAACCTGTTTAAATACACCACGATATATCACACGGGTTTTAAAAGGAAACTCATTTCACTCCATTGAGACATCAGTCTGATGTTGTCGCTAAGACATTTGGACAAATGATTATAGCTGTTCATTGAATGCATGAGTCCCAACTCTGCCAAGACGTCTTCCCTCCAGTCATGGATTGGTGACCTTTGGGCAGCTGCCTATGCAAGAACGAAAAGATGCATGTGTCTCTGTCTGAAATCCTCTGTCGTAATTCTAATTGACTGCAGTGATATCTACTGGTGACAGTGGAGAAAGCTGACAGCTGCAGGCCCTGTTGTTGCAGCCAAAAAGCCACTTTTGTGGAGATCTTAGATGAGTATATTAAGTACTTTTACTAGCTCAGCTGGTGAAGTTGCTTTAGCTCACTTGGCATGAGCCCTGGCCTGAGAATAGTAAATCAGCTCTTAAAAGTATCTTCTTGTCATCTGAATTGTAAATGTTCAATGAGCTAATACTAATCTTCTTTTATAAATAGAACTGACCCTTTAGTGCTTTGGTGTCATCAAGAAAGTTTTTGCTTTCATTTTGCTAACTTCTCTTTTCCTTTGCTTAACCCTATTTGCCCTTCTACGCACAGTAAGTGGAAATGTTCGAATAGCTCAGGTTTAAACATCATAAAAGAGGACCACAGGTGAACCTCTATTAGTGTTCTTGGCTTACACAGTAAAATGTCATCAGGGGCCAAACTTGAAATTGTTGGCAGAGAAGAGTAGGGGGGACAACCCACTGTCAGGAAATGTAGAGCAAATGAAACATACTGTTAAGTGACCCACAAGGAGCCACCGTTTTAAGTATCATATGTTGTCAACCTTTCTCCCAAATTATATGAAATTTTTGATGAGACTCCATCTGAGATGGATTAGGGAAACATAGAAGTTTATTATTTTCACCATAGTATAATTAATCACTGGGGAATAAACTATTCCACTAGATTGCAATGATTTAGTTTTTCCTTAGGCTTGATTGAATCAATATACACATTTCATATACTAACAGTACATACAATATTCCTCTAAACATCAACACAAACATCCATAAAGGAAAGTCCTGCTTTTAATGTAGACAAATAATTGCATGAGGCACAAAACTACAACTTTTTCAGCAAGAAAACCCCATAGTATTAGCAGAGATGCTAACAGAATTTTTTTTTTTACTTGAAATACTTGACAGAATGGGCTCTGTTTTATTTCCTTTAATATATCCACTGCCTTAACATGGGACAACAGAAATAGTAAATGCTTAGTAGTTCACTGACAAATTTAAGAAAATGAATAAATGACATTTGTGAGTAGTAACACATTCTTGCCAATTCTGAATTTAATTAGGAAGTAAAATTGGCAAATTCAAATGTGGATGCTGTGGAGAGATCTACAAATATAAAACAGTTTATCTATCCTTCTAGGAAGCCTTTATAAGGGAATTTAATTGCTTGTTTTATCTAATTAGAAAACCTCTAACTATCCCAAAGATTATTAGGTTTCCCTCATTCATCACATTTTAATATTATCAAAGTATTATAAATTATATGGTTTAAGCATTTTATTAACATAGTTCTGTTCAGGATAAGTAATATTTTCTCATTAAAAACTTCTATGTAATTTTTCCAAAAAAACCCACCACGAATCCTATTTTTCAAAAATGGACCTTGTTACCTGGCTTAATTTAAAATTAATATCATCATAATGCTGTCTTTCTATAGGAAAAGCAGAGGAAATTACTTTCTACACTGATACTGGTTTATAAAAGGATAAATAAAATTCTTTAAGGTATATAATTGTATAAAGCAACACACTGTGGGGAGGAGCTGGTCTTTACACTGGGTTGTAGTTTTGTGTTCTCAAAATCAGTGCCCCAAAGGCTTTCATTATGGTTCATCTTAAAATATTCTCATTTTAAATATTTTAAATAGCGTTCATTTTAATTTTTTTTTATGTTTTATTTATTTCTAGGAGAGAGAGAGAGAGACAGTGTGAGGAGGGGAGGGTCAGAGAGAGAGGGAGTGACAGACTGAAACTGAAACTCCGAGCTGGCAGTCAGCACAGAGCCCGACGCGGGGCTCGAACCCACGAACCGTGAGATCATGACCTAAGCGAAAGTCGGACTCTTAACCGACTAAGCCACCCAGGCGCCCCTAAATAGCGTTCATCTTAAAATGCTCATTTAATTTGCCAAGGTCCAGTGCCCTCTGAAACACCTTCCCCTGCAGAATCTGGAGGTGAAAAATAGTAAGATTAGGATTAAAAAAAAAAAAACAAAAAAACAGCAGCTGCAAAGTAGACAGGGTTATTTGGGCAGCTCTTGGAAGCATGGGTTCCCAAGATGTCATCTATATGTCCCAGGCCATTCATAATGAAAATACAAACAAACAAGAAATGTCTATAGATTATAACAAGGCATGTTTAAAAACTATTTGGTTGGGATCTGGAAGTACTGAATTGCTTGATTACTCAAATTTAACTGTCTAGGATGATCTCTTATTATATTGGTTTATAATGTCACTAAGATAGAAATCAAAGTGCAGAAAAGTATTCAGGCAATAATATGAATAAAATGTAATAAAAAATGTGTATGGACAACTCATGTGCTTTTTAGAATTATGGCTGCAACCTGGATCTCATTTATCCTGTTATTTGCTCGGTGTTATAATTAACAACAAAACTTCAAAATAGAAAGGTTATGAGAATTGTTTTAACTCTGCAGTTAAATATTTGAATTATTTTTCTTAAAGGCAACGTGGTAGTTGGTTATTTATACTTTCAATTTTCTCATCAGAAATACCCAGTTGGAATCTAAGGTTCTCGTAGTTCAACTGTTAAATCCTCTGCACCTGTTAGCCACCTACAGACACAGATAATAAGGCTCAATAGCAACCGCTCACTATAATACCTTTAATTGAGCATTGTATAATATTTGATATTAACAAGTACATTAACAGTAATAATAAAAGTAATAATAAAGTTATGCTTATTTCATATAAAGACCTGTTTTAGATTTAATAAAGAAAATCACTGCTGCTAAGGTTAAGGTCTAGAGAACATTTCATCAACCCTTCACTTAAACATTTAGAAAAATTATAATTGAAAATATTAGAAAAAGAAAAAAATTTATGGTGTCAAAGTTGCATAAGCTAAGAAACTCAGGATCCCACCATTCATGATAACATACAGTAGTCTGGAACACAGATCATTTTCAATAACACACTTTCAGTATGAATCACTAAGGAGGTGTGTCACACCATCTTTTTGGAACAATTCTTGTCACTGTTTACCTTTTTTCTGCTGGAGGTGAGGAGGATGGACCATAGTAAAGTAATTTTAAGAAACCAAGATTACCTTGCATTTACCCCTTAAACTTTCACCATGTACTTATTGATAGAACAGCTTGAAGAAGTCCTACAGGGGAAAAAATGATTTTATCACAAAATACCTTTCAGTGGGATGCTTATGTAGATGCTACTTTACAGACGCACAAGAAGCAGAAACATAAGATTAAGAACAATGTAAACCAAAGCTCTTATAGAATTAACTGATATCTAAAGAAACTAAATTTATTTAAAGAAAAACATATAAGCTTATTTGACTGAGCTACAACTTTCATAGGTTCACTAGAATGATCCTGTCAGCTCAAATGGATAAAAATCAGAGTAATCATACCACTGACTATATTGGGGGTAGTGTAAGGACTTAATGACACAATTTCAAGTTATGAAGAAATAAAGCTTGTAAAAAACAAGCAAACAAACAAAAAAACACCTTTGAATACACCAGCCTGTGTGGCATGGCATGAATCCAGTTTTCAAAATCTCTACAAGTTGGCCACTAAAGCCAAAGTGTTGCATAAGTAACACTTGTAAATCATAAGTAAGTAAATAAATAAATTAATTAATTAAAAGCATCCCATGGCTGTGATGGAGGGTGGCCTCCCCAGATATGGTCTTATAGCAGCACTTTGAGGAAGCGTTAACTGAATAGAGAAAGGAAAGAAGACACTTCAAAGTGAAGATAATCATCTGAGAAACATCAATGTTGAACTAGCTGAAATGTATGGTGGAAGAGTGGTAAAGTTGGAAATTTTGGCTGGAGCAGTAAACAGGGTCTTTGTCATAAAAGACGTAGAGGTGATTATGTTCGAGCTTACAGACTATCCTCAGAGTCATGAGAACTACAAAAAAAAAAAAAAAGCCACCCAGAAATTTGGAAAGATATTGTATAACACATTTTTGAAATAAAATTTTTTGTTCAGTCAAAAAAGGGATTTAAAGAAATCTTAAATAAGTCAATTCAAGAAGGAAATAGTAATAATTATACAAATGACAAATGATAAGTGGTAGCAATCAGATGGAGAGATAATGGAACACACTTGAAGAGATGGCATCATGAAATTCTTGATGGTCAATTAATTGTTTGTTGAGGAAAAAACAAGAGTTCAGGAAGATTACTAACTTTCATGTAGTTGGTATTATTACTATAGTAAAGGCATGATCAACAAGATGGGTGATTTATTGAAAAGATCAATTTGGAGACATTGTGGTAGACTGAATCAATGCTGCTCATTCTTCACTCTTTCTCTCTGTATTAGGGTTATGCAATCTTACTCAATTGTTATACCACTTGCCCTGAACAAAGAATTTTACTGATCTGAAGCATAGTCCCATGACTATTCTGGCAAAGGAAATACCAGCAAACATCATTGTACCATGACTTCATCCAGGTAAAATGTTAAAGGTTACTGTGTAAATATAGCCTGGGTTCTTGCATTCCTACCTTTTTCCATGAGAACATCCAGATAGTGGTTCCAGAATAAGAAGTCATCCAGAATCCAATCAAACTTAGCAGAGACACAAATGATCAATAGGCCTCATGTAATATAAACAAGATATGTTAATTATGATCCAATGTGAAAATGGGGGTGTTATCATAACAAACCTAACCAATAAGCGAATGATGTATAGTACATTTTACATGTCAGGTTTGAGTTACTGAGAAATCAAAGAACTGTCCAGTAAGAAGTTGTTTAGGTACAGAAAATATATGAAATAAGAGGAACTTAACAGAGGACCAAGGGGGAGAAGAAGGGCGGAAATGGTGGGGGAAAGGGAGAGAGGCAAACCATGAGAGACTCTTGAATGCTGACAAAAACTGAGGACTGGTGGATGTGGGGAGGAGGAGGGGTGGGCATGGAGGAGGACACTTGTGGGGATGAGCACTGGGTGTTATGTGGAAACTAATTTGACAATAAACTATTTGTAAAAAAAAAAAAAAAAAAAGAAAAATGAAATAAGAAGCAGTGGATGAAGATAAAAAAAAAAGTACTTCTCAAAGTGTCCTGGCTATAGTAAAGAGGATTATTGAATAAGTGACCTTTTCCTGACACTAGATAAGAAGTCATCTGCAGCACCTTTATCCAGAGTTGAAGGTGTCATAGACAGCCCCAAATTTGTTACCATAGTAAAAACCTTTTTGAATCCAAGAAAAATGAGAGCAAGGATGCTTGTAATTGAGACATTTTATGTGAGTGGGATTGTGCTCAGTAAATTAGCATTGTACAATAATGACTTTTGGAAATCTCACTTTACGTAATTATATTTACCATCTCCCTATGTATATTAGAACGGTGGGATTGTTGTGTTTGTTTGTTTTTTAATTTTCAAGAATAATCTAACAGTATCATCAGAAAAGTAGTTGACTCAGTTTTATTAATAACATAAAGTATTAAGATGTTTGATACTTAAGACTTTCTGACTTTCATTTGATTTCAATCTATTGCAGTCTTAAACATTGGGTGAATGATAGCAGCCCTCTGAAGTTTTCTTGTGTTAGTTCACAACATTAAAGTGTTCCAGTATCTCATTATTAAGCAAGTTAAGTTCTTACTTTATCAGTAATGTGGATTAATTTTATCTCTTCCCAACCCTCTGACCTCTAAGATTAATTCCACTGCAAAAGAATGAACCATTTATAGAATGATAACCTTGTCAAAATACAGTTCATCTGGATTCCTGGGTTATCTATGCAAATCATTTCATTTTATTGTAAATATCCAAGTTAATGGGCAATTTCTGGAGAATGCATGTTCTATCTTTGCTGTAAAAGTCAAAAGTATATTTGAATATGTATTATTTACACCCAAACTTTTAAGGAATCAAAACAATGAAAATAAAAAGACTTCATGAGTTTGTTCTTCATTAGCACCTTCAGGAAAGAACAATACCTTTTTTATTTCTGTATCTCCAGCCAGTATATGGCACGTAATAAGCATTAAAGAAATGGTTGAAGAATGTCTTTCTCAGCCACGGTAGTTGAACAATGTGTATAAAGATGTGTATATAGTACATAAAAAGTGCTTGCAAATACATGGCAAAGATGAGATTTAGCCTGTATTATTAATGAGTTGATTGATAAAAATAAGATCATGAGTGCATAATTTTGAGATGGAGACAAGTTTTTAGGCTGGCACGATACACCCAGCCAGGTGTATCATATGTGCAAGGATGTGTTCAAGATGTACAAGCTACACGTTCTTGTGCAGAAAACCAAGTTATCCTGAAGAGATGAGGGATGATACTTTTATACCGCCTCAGCTGAAAGTCAGCTTTCAGAAATCCAAATTAAAAAGTAAATCACCAAGAAGTGATTTCAACTGTTCAGCTGATTTTTATAGTCAATCTGTTTTTAAGCATAGAGGCAAAACAAACATAGTTATGTTGGAATGTCTCAAAATTAAGAATGATGTGTAGGATCAAACAGAATAGGATCCTTACAGTGCAGTAGTCTCTCTCTCTAAACTGTCAACTATGTCTGCCTCTCAGAACAAGATATGTTTCAGCAAATGAGTTAATAATAAAAGAGGAACAAATCCTCTGTAGATTGAAATAATCTTCCAGTTGGATCTTAGTGGGGAAATACCTCTGCAATTCATTTTCTCTTGGGATTTGTCTTTGATTATGCTTAAGAATATTAATATTGTACATGCAGATGTTTTATGTGGTTACTAAATATGTTTATTTTAAAAATTAAAATTTAACTTTTAAATAAAAAAACTAAATTTTAAACAATTTGGCATAGAAATTTTATGATTATAGACATTAAAATAAATAAATATGTACAAGCTGCAAGAATGAAATGTAGCTCCATTTTATCACAACATATTCCATACTTTGTCTTTAATTTTTGATGGTGACAAATAGCACAATTTGCAGAGACAGGGAAAAAGAGGTGTCAGAGAAACAAAATGCCTAATTTAAGTGAAGGATATAATACAGAATCCAGCACATTGTTATATGTTCTTAAAAACGAAGAATTATGATTCTTCAGATAAGAGAGGAAGAAAATTTAAATGACACACTGTTGGTTATGTCATATCCGTTATTCTATTTAATGATTATACCATTTCTTTTAATGACATTATTACTTGGGGGGTGCCTGGGTGAATCATTTGGTTGAATATCTCACTTTTGATTTTGGCTCAGGTCATGATACAGGGTCATGGAATGGAGCCCCGTGTTGGGCTCCGTGCTGAGTGTGGAATCTGCTTACGATATTCTTCCCCTCTTCCTCTGCACCTCTCCCCTGTTCACACTCTCTCTTTCTCTAAAAAATAATTTTTTAAATGACATTACTGTATTCAATTTTCAGACAATGAAACTGAAGCTCAGAATGCTCAAGGATATTGTGCAAAATCATATAACGAGCATGCAAATGAGTTTGATATAAATCCACCTCTGTCTTATTTATTCATGCAGAAAGCATTTATTAATATTCAAAGTACCTATTCTAGATAAATACAGATCCAATATATTTTGGAATTTCTTGTTTTATTTTTTTAGGTTATTTAACCTTTATGAGTGTCAGTTTCTCCATCCATAAGATACAGATAATTGTATCTCCCATGCACATTTAAAATAATATACATTAAATGGTTTCATAAATTATGAAATGCTATTCAAATATTAGTTTAAAGTAAATAACTGGTTTCATGTTTTTGTATTAGCATTGGTAAATATTTGTACCTACAATGGTGAAGATAAAAAATTGAAATTAGGGAAACCATTCAACATCTATATACCATCGTCTTATTCCATTTGGGCTGATAAAACAAAATGCCACAGGTTGGGTGGATTATAAACAGCAAAAATTGATTTCTCACAGTTCTGCAGGCTAGGAGGTCCAAGATCAAAATGCTGGCAGACTAGGTATCTGGTAAGAGCCCACTTTCCTAGACAGGATGTTTTTGCTGTGTTTTCACATGATGGAAAGAACTGGAGTATCTTAGAAAGGTACTATCCTCAAGCCTGAAAGCTCTGCCCTTACAACCTAATTACGTAAAGCCCCCATCTCCTAATATCATCACTTTGGGCAATGGGTTTTCAACATATGAATTTTGGTTAGATACAAACATTCAGACCATAGTCATACATAAAGCATCTCTATGGGAACAGGACTTGTAGAGAGGAAATGAAGAATAACATTACTTGGAAGATGCTTTTTAAATTCAGGACAGGTGTTTCCAAAGTAAGGGTTAGATATATGTGATTTTTCTGGAGATCCAGATAGACTTGTCACATTAAATAATGAAAAATTTGATTTGAAGTATTTCTGGCCTCTGTTTTTGCAATGATCTGTAGGGTGGAAAATGAATCATGGCAGTTCAGAAATAAAGAGTTTAAAGTGGGCAAGTCATTAGGTAACAAGAGAGGACACTAAGACAGAAAAAGAATAAAATGACATAGAGAGAGAGAGATGGAAGAAGAAAGGAATACAAAAGAAGAGAAAGAATATGCGATGTAGCAGAAACAACTGGTGAAAATCTTAGCATCATATACACTCTGCTGATTTGCTGTATGGGCAATTTCCTCATATATGGACAATACTGTTGTTTAGATAATATAGAAAATATACTATTACAAGGGCATTATAAGGCAGAATTGATACTGTCCATGATTTAATTGGGTTTATATGAAGATCAAGAATTAAGATCTTCTAAATTATTATGTTGACTTTTTGTCAGTCTCTTCATTAAAGCTTATATAATGAATTAAAATCTTACATTTTTAAATTTTTTCATGTTTTAATTTTTCAAAAAATATCTATATTTGCACATTAACTAAGTAAACAATGTTACTGTTGAGACCCAACTGACTATAATCATTTTCATATTTATAGTTCAGGGAAAAAGTTAAGGAGTTATTGCTCTATTTGAGAATTATTTTGTATCATGGAGTCAAAATTATGAGGCATTCTTCCAGAATAAAAGAAAAAAAAACATATTGTTCTTACGGGTTGGGTGAGTAAAAATGAGGGAATCAAGCATTTAAAGTGAATGAATCCACACATTAATAATTTAGGATTATTGTAAGAAATTGGTCTTTGTTTTGCTATTTATGTATACTTGAATTCTTAAAGTATTTATTTTATATCATAATCCATTAATTATACATTAATGACTAGTTACAAAAAGTAAAAGCATCATAAATTGTAAGGAATTAGAAGAGACATTAAAATTATATATTTTAGTGGAATTAAAAATTTTATAGCATCAACACTAATTATTCAGATGATACCTAATATGAAAAACTGATTATATAAAACATAAAATGCTGAGTAAAATAATTTAACATGCTTTCAAATATGTAGGTCTAAGGAAAATTAACAGAGCTCAGGTAACATAATGGAATGTGGTTTCAGAAATGTTATTAATCAATGAAGTTGCAGATGTCATGAGGGAATAGATAGAACCTAGGTATCAGTTCTCTTTCATATAAGTATTAGGAGCTTGTAAAAGTAGGGAGATGAATTTGAGAATACACAAAGCTAATCTCAGGATGAAGTAAATACCTGGGCAAGGGTAAACAAACAAGCAAACAAATAAATGCAGATCACAAAGAAAATTTTAGGCCTGCTTTGTTATTTGGTGATGTTTACATGAATAGATAGATGATAGATAGATAGATAGATAGATAGATAGATAGATAGATAGATAAATAACTTTTGAGATATAATAAGCATTTTAACAGTGACTTACCACTATAAATTCTAATCTGTTACTAACCTAGAATTTTTAATTTAAGAGGAACTGGGTATGTCATGGTCCCAGGAACCTATGAGATCAAGTACAATTTGTTCTGGTAGAGTCCTAATAAAAGACATCCTCAAGAATTACCATAGATAGACTAACAATAATGGACTCACAATCAAAAATTACAAAACACATAGGGAAAAAGCACTATGAGTAAGAGTCATCTGAAACAAATAACTGAACCAAATTCACAAGTACTTCCAATCTTAAATACATTTCAATACAATGCAACAATCATGTTTCTATGTTTAAAAAAGTAAAATAAGAAAAACAAAGTATAAATTGAGAACCCTAAGCTATTATAAATGGTGAGGCATCCTTGTCATTTAGTCAAATAAAAATTTTGCAAACAATGCACAAATGCACAGTTTGGGGCACCTGGGTGGCTCAGTCAGTTGAGCATCTGACTCTTGATTTCAGGTGGTGATAGCATGGGCTCATGGGATTCAGACACTTGTCACGCTCCATGCTTAGCATGGCACATGCTTGGGATGATCTCTCCACACTCTCTCTGCCCCTCATCCACTCACTCTCTCTCTCGCTCTTTCTCTCTCTCCCAAAATAAATTTAAAAACTTAAAAAAAACATACATTTTTAAGTAATGGTGGTGTTAAACATCAGGTTAGAGAGAGCTGAAAGCAGAATTAATAATATTAAAACTGGAATCAATGGAAATAAACACAAAGAAAAATAAATACATGGAAAATACTCAATAAAGAATGAGGTATTTGAATAAAAACCTAAAAACTCAAGGTATATATTAGAATTTCTAATGATGAGGGGCGCCTGGGTGGCTTAGTCGGTTAAGCGTCTGACTTTCGCTTAGGTCATGATCTTCCGGTTCGTGGGTTCGAGCCCCGCATCGGGCTCTGTGCTGACTGCCAGCTCAGAGCCTGGAGTCTATTTCAGAGTCTGTATCTCCCTCTCTCTCTGACCCTCCCCTGCTCACACTGTCTCTCTCTCTCTCTCTTCTATAAATAAAATAAAAATTATATATATATATAAAAGAATTTCTAATAATGAATTTTTTTGCAATGAGTAAAATCAGTTAATGAAAGTCACCATTCTTCAGACTCAGAAAGTCTAAAGAACATTAGCACAATAAATAAAAATAAATCGATGCCCCATAAGTTAAGTGTTAAACCATGGTTGACCAGTGAAAGGAAAGAGAAAAGTCATAGAGCAGCCACAGGAAAACAAAGGTTTTCTGCAGTTGGTAAAAGAATTAAATAATTGACTTCTTAAGAGCAACAGTGGAAGTGAAAAAAAATTGGAATAAAACTGTGTTGAAAGGAAACCATTTTAAAGCCTAGAAATATAATAGCACTGAGCTATGTTTCATCAAAGACTTTTTTTATACAAACATAGTGCATGCCTAAACATAATTACTATAAAGAATTTAAACTCCTTAAGTTAGAGATAACAAAACTAAATTACAATAATAGTAGAGTATAAATTGGGAATCTAGTAATTCTTAATTTCTAATTTTTTTTTTTGCTTGGCATGTGAAAAAATTGACTTTAGATTTTAAATTAAGTATATATGCTAAAAATACTGACTGTCTTAAACTGGAAGAAGAGGAGCAGTAAGCATACATTTTAAACCGGGAGAAGAAAAATTTAAAAATGAAGGGGAGAAAAACTTCAATCACATCTAAAGAAAGCTAAAAATGAATATAATATAGCAAAATAAAATAAAACAAGACAAAAGCAAAAAAAGAGGTAAAGTGTAATCTAAATTTATTAATAGCTACAATACAGGGAAATGAAAATGGACTGAGTCAAATGCATGTAACTTAAAAAAAAGAAACCTTTTGAGAACCAGGGTGATTCATTTGATTCAGCTTTGGACTTCAGCTCAGTGTATGATCTTGGAATTCCTGAGTTTGAGCCCCAAATCAAACTCACTGCTGTCAGCCGATTCCTATTCTGTGTCCCACTCTCTCTATCTCTCCTCTGCTTGCAGTCTCCCCAAAATAAATAAATATTTTACAAAACTACTTTCAGGGGCACCTGAATGGCTCAGTTGGTTGAGCATCTGACTTCAGCTCAGGTCATGATCTCATGGTTCATGAGTTCAAGGCCCCCATTGGGCTCTGTGCTGACAACTGTGAGTGCAGCCTGTTTCACATTCTGTGTCTCCCTTCTCTCGGTCTCTCCCCTGCTTGCATTCTGCCTGTCTCTCTCTCTCTCTCTCTCTTTCTCTCTCTCTCTTTCTCTCAAAAAACAAACATCAAAAATATTTTTTTAGGGGCACATGGGTGGCTCAGTTGGTTAAGCGTCTGACTTGAGCTCAGGTCATGATCTCGCAGTTCACAGGTTCATGCCCTGCATAAGGCTCTGTGCTGACAGCTCAGAGCCTGGAGCCTGCTTCGGATTCTGTGTCCCCCCGCCCCTCCCCTGCTAATGCTCTGTCTCTCCCTCTGTCTCTTGATAATAAATAAACATTACAAATATACTTAAAAATTATTTTAAATGCCATCAATAATGTTGCCACATCAGAACATAAAAACGTTTCAGCTGCTGATCACAGCTGCAATAATAACTAAAAAAAGGAACTGATAAACCTTTAAAAGCTTTTATATGTATTATAATATAATTAATATATTATAGTTAATATATGATTTTAATTTATAAATGATTTATTTTATTTTATTTTATATTATAATATGTAATATATTAATATATTAAATTTTTGTTATTTGTCAGTTCCTTTTTATATGAATAAAGGTAACAATGTGAACTTAGAATAGAGATATTTACACAAACAAAATTCAGAGAAGGAAGATAAATTCCTTAGTTTGCAGATATTAATGGCTGCTTTCCTCAAAGAGGTAGACACTTTTATATTTTGTGCCTAGGGATCAGAGTCAGCTTTGTGACTCTTTAGGGTATGCAACTTGGGCTACAAGAAGTAATATTAAACTGAGTTGAAAATGCAAGAGTTATGGAATCAATGTTTGTGTCCCCTGACCCAAATTCATATGTTGAATCCTCAAATCTCAGTATGGCTGTATTCAGAGATGGAAGTTTCTAAGGAAGTAACTAAGGTTAAATTAGGACTAATCCCATTGAATTAGTGTCCTTTTAGGAAGTCATACCAGAGATCTAGATCCTCTTCCACTCTCATGAACACACATCAGGGAAAAGCTATCTAGAGAAAGCACCCATTTATAAGCCAGGATGAGAGATATGACCAGAAACTGAATTTGCCAACACCTTGATCAGAAACTTGTAGCCAATTTAAGAATAAGAAAATCCATTTTTTGTTGTTTAAGCCACCCAGTCTGTGGTGCTTTGTTGTGTACCAGAAAGACATTTCTTAGTTAGTAATGCTGATGAAATATATGTAACAAAAGAAGTAAGCAGGGTTAGGCAAAGAGAGACTTCAATCATGACACAAATATGACAAATTCTTGGCCAGCTCAGTGGAAGCTTTGGAGTAAAGATTGCTCATTAGAGGGAGGAATATCCAGACCCCAGTACCAACAGCATGCTCAATCATTTGTGGGGCATGGTCAGGAAGTTGTGCTTGGCTCTAAGCCTAAGGTAGATTCAAAAGACTCTAACAACGGTACTTGTCAGTTAACTGAACTACTTGCAGCTAAATGGCAAGATCTTTCTTGAAGGGAAATTCAGATAATGCACCTCCATGTAGGCTACTGACGATGCCTTGTGCTACTCAGATCTATTTGTCTATACATATTCAGTGACTAGCTCCTGCAATGCAGCAGAGATCAACTTAATCAAGGAAACTCAGCAGTTCTGTTAGTGAAATTCACTTTATCCATTGCTGCAGTTGATCTAGGGCTGCAGCAGGAATTCACAGTCTCTCTAAGCTGATTCTGGTAGCTTATCTGGTACTGTAGCTTAATCCCTCATTCTTGCTGGTTCTGAGCCTGTGGTGATCATACTATTCTTAGGATATGGTTGCTGCACTTTCTCATTCATAGCTTGAAAAAAAATGACCAAGAGGAACGCACATGGATCACCCCAGATAATCCTTTCTTTGCTTCTGCATAGGAGTAATTCTACCCTTTCCTGCTGATTGAAGTGCTGTTATCAAGATGATTCTTTCTTTCTGGTCCCTGGACATAAGGCTTCAAGGTGTCATTATAATTTGAAGTTTAATGGAAACATGGCTGTGTCTTCTGGCAAGAGTGCCAGACCTTTGGAACAAAGACATTTGAGACAAGACCTCTAAACTTTAAGAGATCAAAATGATGAAGATAAGAACTCAGATTCTGCCAGTGGATCATTCGGATGATGGTAATTAGGCCTATATTTACTACAATGTTAGTATTCTTCAGAGAAACAAAACCAAAAGTATGTGGATATAGAGAAAAAAAATCATTTTAAGGAATGGAATCACAGTTGTGGAGGCTTGGCAAGTCTAAAATCTGATGTAGAAGCTGGCAGACTAAAGGATCAGGAAACAGTTGAATTTTGAGTCTAAAGGCAGTTTTCTTGTGAACCAAGAAGAGTCAGTTACATATTAAATCAAAAGCAGTCAGTTACATATTAAATCAAAAGCAGTCTTACAGCAGAATTCTCTCTTATTCCAGAAAGATTAGTTTTGTGTTCCATTCAGGCCTTCAACTGATTAGATGAGGCCCAATCACATTATGTAGAGCAATCTACTTTACTCAAGGTCTACTGATTTAAATGTAAATATCATCCAGAAATATACTTACAGAGCCCCACACTGAGCTCCACACTCAGCACCAAGCTTTCTTGAGATTCTCTTTCTCCGTTTCTATCTCTGGCCCTACCCAATTCACACTCTCTCTGTCTAAATAAATAAATAATTAATAAACACTTAAAAAAACAAAACAAAACAAAACAGGGTGCCTGGATGGCTCGGTCAGTTAAACATCTGACTCTTGATTTTAGTCCAGGTCATGATCTCATAGTAATGAGATCGAGCCCTGCTTCAGGCTCTGCACTGAACATGGGATTCTCCCTTTCCCTCTCTCTTTCTGCCCCTCCCCTGTTCTATGAATAAATAAATAAATAATAAATAAATAAACCTGAAAAAATACAAAAATATACTCATAGAAACATTTAGAATAATTGACCAAATATCTGGACACTATAGCCCAGCCAAATTGATTCAGAAAATTAGGTGCTTTTACCTCTTTTTTCCTAGAATCATGTATTAATCTTATTGCAAGCAAGAATTAAATGGAGGCCTCTGATTTGGCATGGATACTGCATCCTGGATGGCACACAGCTTCTGAGATGATGCATCAAATGTGCTTCATAGGCATTCCTATTGGCCAGGCCATCATCTTTGTCTGCTGCAGAAAGAAACGCAGTCAGTCATTGGATCTCATAGTCATTGGTGAACTTCTTTAATTTCCTTGCTATGAATTGAGTCCCTTTGTCAAAATATAGAATACGTGGGACTCCATGCATATGAACTTAACATGTCATATACTCCGGATAATGATACTGGCTGAGGCTCTCTGTGCAGGAACGGCAAACACATCTGTGGAACAGGTAACTACTCCTATAAGAACAAATCTATTAACCCTCCAGAAAGTTCCCAATGTCCCACCATGTAGTTGAGAATGCTAACTAGTTGAGTCCACTTAGTTGTTCAAATCTCCTTTCGTGGATACATGCTGGTGGTCATGAATACTAGACACAAAGGTCTACAAACCCATGCTTAGTCTAATATATTCAGCCATATGTGTCTACTTCATACCACCTTTTCTTCTATTTTCTACGCTTTTTCCTTTTATGTATTTGAATGGTCACTCAAGCCATTTGCCACTGCTCCTAAGTCCATATACATTCTTACCTCGAACCAGTATACATTTCACATTAGTAGAAGACCAAGTGTACTACTCACAGCCTGGCCCATTGAAAAGATTTTCTCCTGATACTTTCTTTCAAGGCCAACTTTGACTGGACTATAAAGCAGCTGTTGCTGATTTTTGACTTATACCAACATCCTGAGCCAATTCATTCAAATAGGAAGTTCAGTTATTTTCCCTCTACATCTTCTATGACTCCCCACTCCAATACAGCATTCCTTTATATGGGCATAGAACTGAGCTCAAGTGAAGGGTGCTACTGTGACCAAATAGGTGACATAGGAGTAATGGGCACACACCAATAATAAGATGGCTGTTATGCATTTGTTAATATCAAAGGAAACCATAATAAAGCAGTATTCTCAGAGATGAATAAGGACATTTCAAAATAATAAAACAGCCAATTCCATAGGAAGATCTAACAATCTCAAATGTGTTTGTAACTAATAACAAATCATCAGTATATATGAAGAAAAAAATTAAACTTACTGGAGAAGTCAAATTTCCAATCATATTTGAAGGTTTTAATAGTCCTTATTCAATATTTGATAGAAGCAAATATAAAAAATAGTGAGGATATAAAATAGTTACGTTAAGACTTGAACTAATTTGAGATAATTTATACATTAAACACTATTTATACAACTTCAGTAAACCTACTATCTTTAGGTACATGTGAACATTCACCAAAAGAGACAAAATACTACCTCATTAAGCAATTATTAATAAAATTCAAAATCATTTGGCCTGAGTAATAATAACTTGAATGATATAACCAATTAAGTTTGTGGCAAGCATCTAAAGCAGTACTCAAGGAACTCTGCCACTTTACATGAAATATTTAAAAAGAAGTAGGATTTCAAATCAATTATATGAACTCCTCTCTCAAGAAACCAGACCAAGATTAGTGTATTCATCTAAAAAATATTAGAAGGAAAAAAATTATAAGTGTGAGGAAAGAAATCAATAGAATAGAAAACAGGTATAAAATAGACCAAGTAAATAAATAAATAATTAATTAAAATTTAAAAAAAACATTTTATTTCTTTTTGAGAGAGGGAGAGAGAGACACATCGAACAGTGGTGGGTCAGAGAGACACACACACACAGAGAATCTGAAGCAAGTTCCAGGCTCTGAGCTGTCAGCACAGAGCCTGACACAGGGCCCAAACTCATGATCATAATGATCATGAGAGCATGATCTGAGCCAAAGTTTGACATTCAACCACCTGAACCATCCTGGTGCCCCTAAAATATAATTTTTGAAAGAATGATAAAATGGAACTCTTTACTTTGACCAAGTAAGTAAAATGGCATAAAAAAATTTACCAAATAGTAAAGAAAATCATATATATATGTGTGTATATATATATATATATATATACACACATATATATACATAAATACATGTATATATAAATGATATTGTAACTACTAGTACACTAATGGTCACTTAATAAAGGCATTTAAACAATTCAATGGGGGGAGGAACATATTTATAATTTTAGTAAATGGTGCTGCACCAACTGGAAATCCTGAATGAAATTCATTAACCTTGACTCCTACCTCTCTATATTTTAAAATTAATTCAAGATGAAACCTAAATATGAAGCTAACCTATAAAGTTCCTAGAAGGAAATGTTGGAGAATATAATCATGACCTAATGTCAGACTAAGATGTCCTAAACAGGAGATGGAAAGTGTAACCAGGGAAAACTGGCAACTTTAACTTTATCAAAATTATTTAAAATCTGCTTACTAAGCACAGCACTAAAAAAGTCAGAAGGTAAGCCACGGAATGGAAGAAAATACCCGAAATTCAAATATCTGCCAAAACTTCATATTCAGAATATATAAACTGTAAAAATTCATAAGAAAAAGCAAACAACCCAATTAAAAAATGAATAAAAGTTTTGAAAATTCTCCCCTAAAGTAGAATATTCAAATAGACTATTAGCATATGAAAAATTTTCAAACATTATTAGTCCTCGAAACACAAATTAAATCAGTCAAAAACAACTAGACACTCATCCAAATTAGAAAATCAAAACTATTTACAATCCCCGATAAAACTCTTATACATGGTTGATAGGCATAAAATACTAAAGTCACAATGGCATTATTCAGTAAAGAAATACAAATTAAAATCACAATGAGACACTATTAGACACCTATTAGAGATCTAAAATTAAATGTTTAATCATGTCAAGTGTTGTTTAGAATGGGGAACAACTTGGGGCACCTAGCTGGCTCAGTTGGTTAAGTGCCTGATTCAGATCAGGTCCTGATCTCACAGTCTGAGTTCAACCCTTGAGTAGGGCTCTGTGCTGACAGCTCAGAGCCTGGAGTCTGCTTCAGATTCTGGGTCTCCCTCTCTCTCTGCCCCTTCCTCACCCCTGCTCTCTCTCTCTCTGTCAAAAATAAGTACTCATTAAAAAACTTTTTTCTAAAGAATATGGAACAACTGGAACTCTTATATACTCTCGAGAATTGTTTGGAAAACAATTTTTTAGCTTAATAAACAGTTAAACATAGATGTAGGATATAACACAGACATATTACTATTATTTATTTACTCAAGTGATCCAAGAGACAAGATTTCAAAGGAGCAAGAGAAAAAGATTTTTGGGAGGGAAGAGTGATGGATAGGTATATTCTTTTTTTATGGTTATGGTTTCATGGCTGTATACATATGACAAAATCTACCAGATTACACACTTTAAACATAAAGTTTAATGTATCTAAAAATTATCTTAATGTTGTTCAACACACATTTAAAACTTTTCAGAATTTGCTACTAAAGTTAATAATACATGTACCCAATAATCAAGCAATTCTACTTCCAGAGATATGAGAGTCTATGACCACAAAAATACTTGTACAACAGCATTTATAGTAGCTTTACTCATCATAACCAAAATCTAGGAATACCATTAATGTCCTTTACATGGAAAATGGAACAATGGGCCAAAATTCATATAAAAGAACATTAAGCAGTAATAAAGACCAAATTATGGATACATGTTTTAACATTTTACAATAGAGAAATTTTCTGGGTGGCTCAGTCAGTTAAGCGTCTGACTTCAGCTCAGGTCATGCATGATGTCATGATTCGTGAGTTCAAGTCCCGTGTTCGGCTTTGTGCTGACGATTCAGAGCCTGGAGCCTGCTTTGCATTCTGTGTCTCTCTCTGTCTCGGCTCCTCCCACACTCATGCTCTGTCTGTCTCTCTCAAAAATAAACATAAGAAAAATTTTAAAAAAGAAATTTTCTGTTTTTATTTGGTTGGTTGTTACATGATATATACATATAAGAAAATTCATATGTAATTATCAAGCTATTAATTTAAGATTTTATTTCATCATGTACAAATTATACCTCAATAAAATATCCAACATATATACATATTTATGCATATGTTTTTTGTGTGTGTCTGTGTATGTATATACCTCTTTTTCTATATATATACATAGACTATAAATACATAGGTGTGTACATATGCATGTATATAAAGAGATATGTGGGGAAAGACCAGAAAATATAGGAAAGGCAATATCAATCAAATTAAAGCTGACATGTTTTCAAAAACCAAAAAATAAGAAATTTTTTTACATGATAGAAGTCATAATTCCAAATGAGCACATAGCAATTCTATATTTGCACATCTAATGATTCAAAAAACCAAAAATTAATAAATTAAAATAGAAAAATAGACAATTTACAAAGTTTAAGATTATGTTAAAATCAGCCAATTAAAAGTATTGAATATACCTATATTATTAATTTGCAATATATAAAAGATTTCAAAAAGATAATACTTCATTCAATGTGTGTGTGTATTTTTTTCATACTCAATTGGGAAATACACCTTATAGTACAGTACATTTGAGAAAAATCAATGAAGTGTGACATAAAGTAAATTTCAGAGATTCTGCATTACATGTAGTATATTTTCTTAGGATTGTGCAGATGTGAAATTATGTTGAAAATGATGATGTAAACATTTAAAAATTCCCATTCAGTGTCCAATGAAATAAAAAATGCCAATATTTATGAAAACTCAGAGAATAAACCTAAATTTAGACATAGAAGGGAATTTACATAATATGTTTATATTAAATATATAAAAGGTTAAAGTTAAAAAATTTGGAAGTTAGAAAAGAAATAAGAAGAAATATAAATGAAGTAGAAATGAGAACAGAATAATTATAAGAACATTATTTAATGGAATAAAAATTATAAACAATATGAATGATATTTTTTAAAAATGATAAATATACAGTAAAAAGGTTCAACAAGACAAAGTTGACTCATATTTTATTTTCTTAAATGTTTATTTATTGATTTTGTGAGAGAGAGAATGAGCACCAGCAGGGGAGAGACAGAGAGAGAGGAAGAGTGAGAATCCCAAGTAGGTTCCACACTCAGTGCAGAGTGCCCAATGCAGGACTGGATCTCATGATCATGAGATGGTGACCTGAGCCAAAGTCAACACTTGGATCCTTGGCCAACTGAGTCAGCCACGTGTCCCAAGTCATATTTTACAACAAATTTGTTCAAGTTCTGTGAAAAATGCTGTTGGTGTTTTGATAGGGATTACATTAAATGCGTTGATTGCTTTGGGTAGAATAAATATTTTAACAATAATTTGTTCTTCCAATTCATGAGTATGGAATGAATGTCTTTCCATTTCTTTCTGTCACTTAAAATTTCTTTTATCAGTGTTTTATACTTTTCAGGGTATAGGTCTTTCACCTCTTATTGGTTTTGGTGCAATTTTAAATGGGATTGATACCTTAATTTCTCCTTCTTTTGCTTCATTGTTGGTATATAGAAATGCAAAAGATTTCTATAGGTTGATTTTGTATCCTGCAACATTGCTGAATTCATGAATCTGTTCTAGTAGTTTCTTGGCAAAGTCTTTTGGGTTTTCTATCTAGAGGATAATGTCCTCTGCAAATTAGTGAAACTTTTAATTCTTCCTTGCCAATTTTGATGAATTTATCAAATCCAACACCCAAAAATAAATAACGCAATTAAAAATGGGCAGAAGACATGAATAGACATCTTTCCAAAGAAGACATATAGATGGCTAACAGACACATGAAAACATGCTCAAACATCACTTATCAACAAAGGAATTCAAATCAAGCCTATAGCAAGATATGACCATGCACTTGTCAGAATAAGTAAAATCAACAACACAAGAAACAACATTATTGGCAAGGATTTAGAAAAGGGGGAATCCTCTTAAACTGTTTGTAGGAATGAAAACTGGGGCAACCACTATGGAAAACAGTATGGAGGTTTCTCAAAAAGTTAAAAATAGAACTACTCTATGATCCACCAATTGCACTACTAGGTATTCACTCAAAGAGTACCAAAATACTAATTCAAAGGAATAATAATTCAAAGGGATATATGCACCCTGATGTTTATAGCGACATGTAGATCTGGCTATCTACAATAGTCAAATTATGGAAACAGCCCTACTGTCTACCAACTGACGAATAGATAAGGAATGATATGTATAACGGGATATTACTCAGCCATAAAAAGAATAAAATCTTGCCATTTGAAATGATGTGGATGGAGAGTGCACTTGCTGTAATGAGCACTGGGTGCTAATATCACACTGTATGTTAGTGAACTGGAATTTAAGTTAAAACTTCAAAAATGTGAAAGTAGTTTGTAATAAAGTGGTATACAAAAAAAGTTAACCAAAATAAATAAATAAAGGAAATTTGATAAATAAATGACAATATTAATCAAAATCCTAAAAAGAACACAGAAACATATGTTAAAAAATAAGCATAGCTATACATGTTCCAAATATTGAAAAAACTATAAAATTTTTTGTTGAAGAAATTTTAAACAGAAAAAAAATTCAGATGAATTATAACTTGCCCAAACTGACTCAAGAAAAATCAAAACTTGAAAAGCATTAAACAGCAAAAAATTGAATCAATAACTTAATTCTTTTCACACACAGAGAAAAGGTCTAAAAAGGTTTTACAAGTGAGCAAATTCAGGGAATCAGTCATTTCATTCTGATAATAACTCTTAAAAGTAAACCTATTCTGACCGAATCTGCCCTTGAGATGTTAAAACTTAATACTTGGGCCTGTTGCCTACTCCCTTGAGAGTTACACTGAGAACCAAGTCCTGTGAGTAGATTAGGTTTTCAACTGCATCTCAGCATTTATGACATGGGAAACCACTGACCAGCAGCCCTGCCTGAAGGCATTAAAAGAATATAATTTCTACTAACCCTTTCAATTAATATGAAAAGATAGTGCGAACAAAGTAAGGTGTTTTTCAGGAGGAAAGAGCAGAACTGGGCCTTAAATATCAATAATGTCAACTGATTTTGAGTACAGTACCTTTTCAAAATTTTGCACCAAAAGTCTTTTGAATTAAGATATCTCAGCCAGTGGCACCTGTGTGGCCCAGTGAGTTAAGTATCTGACTCTTGATTGTGATTCAAGGTCATGGTCTCACTGTTTGTGTTTAATCTCCAGGTCAGGCTGCACTGGCATTGCGGAGCCTGCTTGGGATTCTTTCTCTTCCTCTCTCTCTCTGATCCGCCCCCTTCACGCTCTGTTTCTCTCTCACTCTCTCAAAAATAACAAACATTAAAAAATAATAAACCTCAATCATATTTAATCTGATTTTCTTTTTGCTGGAAAAAAAAACTAACAGAAACCTCATCGTTATTCCAACAGAGAAAGAGATATGTGATTGATTAATTATAAGTCCAGACCTTTTCTCAATACCTAACACACAGGAGAGTCATCTCCATTTTTCAGCAAATAAATTGGGAAATTTCATGCTGTGATACCATTTATAAATTTCAAACATCCAAATAATGCATTATTGGAGGGAAAAATACTATAAATGTTTACTACTAGAAAAATTGTGTAAAAGGATTTTAAAACTAAGTAAAGTATTTTTGGGGCTTCTTATTCTTTCACATTTGTAAGTAGGAATGTTCAGTTAACTCACATAGCTGAAGTCAAGTGCCCAGGAAGCTTATGTGACTAAAATGACAGAAAATAAAACACATGAAATTATACATTTTCATATTTAAAATGAGAACATATATAAAAATAATTTTAATAAGAAATCCTTCATATTTTTTTAGTGTGATTATATAGCTATAGCTTAGAATTGATAGTATGTTTCTAATTTATGTTAGAAACATTTTATTTAATTATGATATTTAAACTATAAATAATCCAAGAAATGCAGATTACACACATGTTTTTTATAGCACTGCTTAAATGTAAAGGAAGGATTTTCATTTATTCATATTTAAATATTCATTTCTATCTCCTGTAGAACAAGTAGATGTGAAAAGAAACTACAAATTGTATTAAACTTTCATTGTGCATTGTTATTGATGGTGAATATTGTGGAAATTGTTTTCATAGAAAAGTAAATTATTGAAGCATTTAATAAAGAAAAATTATCTTATTTAAAATAGTTGGCAGGTTCAAGATGCTTTACATACTTGCCTAGGAACTAAATGAATATGTTTTCTCATTTCAAATAATTAACAGGCATGTATACTCACCTTCCAATTGTAATTTGACAGCTATATTTTAATTTGAAACTATTCTTTCTAAACAGATAAAAATGTTTTTAAGTAGTTAGTGTAATGACATAAAAAGCTAATTATGGCATAATGTGTTTAAGTTATGATCTGCTATTCAAATGACAACATAAATAAATACATACTCCCATACTGCTATAGCCAAACTTTTAGCTTTCCCTTCATTTCAAAGTTTGGTATTCTGTTATAACAATAATCAGTATCATAATAGAAACAGCAGCATTTAATGGCACTATTAACTCAAAAACCTAAAACAGCAACTGCATTAATTATATTCATTATACTTAATTGAACATATCATCTAACCTAACAATTCCTTGTACACTAATTAATAAAACAGCATGTCTTCAAGATCAGAAATATATAAAAATGGTCTTTCTTTTTAAGTAGATCATTTCTGGTAAAATGTGTGAGCCACAATTTAGTGTATATGGAAGATACAGACTTACATTTAATTTTTATATAATTTTAGTGTACCTTAATTTCATATTCTTACTAACAATGACTAAAGAATATAGGCCAGATATTCTTTTAAAGTAAGCAAATGTTTTCCTGTAATCCTTCTAGGATTTTTACTGTTCTTGTCAGCAAGTGTTTTTGGAGAAGTTGTTATGTTTGATAGTTTTCTTCCAACTGTCATCTCCTTCATCAAATGCCCTACCCAAACCTTTCCACTCTCACTCTACGTACATGATTTTGGGTTGTACTTTAGAAAATATTTATTGCAACTTTGTTTCTACAAATGAAAAGCTCTAGACTCATATTATTTTATTTATTTATTTATTTATTTATTTATTTATTTATTTAAAGTGTGTGAAGGCAGAAGGGGCAGAAAGAGGGAGAGATAGAATCCCAAACAGATTATGCACTGTGAGCACAGAGCCTGATGCAGGGCTCTATCTCACAACACATGAGATTGCATCCTGAGTTGAAATCAAAAGTCAAGATGCTCAACTCCCTGAGCCACACATTTGTCCTCATATTACTCTACTTTTACACCTCTCCTAATAGAAATGGTGTTCCTTCTTCTCCAAGATTTCTGTCCCCAATGACACAACTCTTGACCAGGTTAATGATGACTGCCATTATTATTATCTCTCACTGAGACTTTTCTATTCCCTTTGTATCTACAACCATCTATAGTCCTTCCTTTCCATCATATCATTTCCCCCTTACTTCTTACACTATATTTCATTTAAGTTCACAGATAAGAAAACTATATGCAAAATCTCCCCCAAATGATAACTATAATTTTTCCTCCAACTATACAAACCACATACGCTAATGATGATATAAGGCAGCTTCCAAATTCCATCTAACCTAAAGCACTATGTAATTCATACTTTTCAAATCAACTCAATGTGTTGTATTAATAATCCCCTTTACTGGGAAAGATTGTTGAGAATCAAAGAAAATAACTTCTTTAAGTTTTCACAGCTTATAAACTGCAAAGTCATGATTAAAATCTTAATTTGATTGCAAATACATGTTCTTCCTACCAAGACAGGCTGCTTCTCCATATTGAAATGTCTTAGATGGTCGGTATATAACTCAAACCCAAATTTTAAACAATCCCATCATCTCTATACCTCTACCTTCATGCTTTCTCTCTCACAGTGAATGATACTGCATTTCAAACCAATCATTCAAGCCAAAAATCAATGAACCATATAGACTTCTTTATATATACATTCTGTACAGAGTTCTCATAGATTCTATTTGTTTAATATATATATTTTTAAACCTAGTTTTTCTTCTATTGAGAAGACAACTACTGATAATGTTACATGTTAAGCCTTTATTCTTTGTGGTCAGAGGCAGACCAAAGACCAGTGTCTTTCTTCATTACAATCCATTTTCTTGTAAGAGTGAAGGATTTTTTTTTTTTTAATCATAAGACAAATCTGGATACCCATCTGCTTGAAACAAGCCATTGCAATTGGAATCAAAGCTAAATTTCTTAAGATAGTCTATAAAGGACTAAATGAAGTAGTCCTTAAACACTTTTCAACTTGTGCTCTCTCCCTAACTCCCTCCATTCCAGCCTGCTTACTCTCTGTCTAATCCTCCAGTACAAAAATCAGCTCCAGGGCTTTCTACTTGATGTAAATATTCACTTCATTGACTCCTTTTTGACATTTGCTCACAAATTACGTATTTGCTCAGTGTAAACTAGACTCTCCTTCTAGTCATTTTCTATTAAAATGACTAATTTTCCTCAAAGCATTTTTTCTATATAAAATAATGGTTACATATTTGCTTACTTGTTTATTATTTCTTCCCAGTAGAAACTAAAGCATATCAGAGCTGAAATCTTATTCAGTAACATTTTGAATTCCTAAAACAGTACCAGTAGCAGCACTGTCATTCTAAGGCTGAATTTTATTTTATTTTATTTTATTTTTGCTTTATTTTTGTTTTATCTTATTTTTTTAAGTTTATTTATTTTGAGAGAGAGAGGGGTTATGCACGTGAGCAGGGAAGGGGCAAGAAGCAGAGGGTGGGAGGGAAAATCCCAAGCATATTCCATGCAGCCAGTGCAGAGCCTGACATGCACTCATGAATCATGAACCATGAACCATGAGATTGTGACCTGAGCTAAAATCAAGAATCAGATGCTCAACCAACTGAACCACCCAGATGCCACACTAAGGTGGAATTAAAAATAAGACCCATTTAGGATTAGATAATTTAAGGGATTATTTCTAATTTCTACATGGCAGTTTATTGAAATAAGCCTTTAACTTCAAAGTTACTATTCCCTCTGTACCTATCCTTTTGCCTATATAATTCATGGTCTTCATTCTAGACAGAGCTCACATATCCCTTGACATATTACCTGACATAGCTTTTAACCAAGTATGGCACTGATATTCTATACTATAAAATAGGGAGTAATATAGAGTCCTCCAAAGCACATGTTACTTTGGAATATAAAATAAAAGTTAAGACATACACAGATCCTTCCATATCCAGGAATACGACTGGATAGTTGCTCTGTTTATTATGTTCAATAGAATAGAATAGGTATTAGGGCTACCTCTTCCATTGAAAGCACTAAAAATTAATTGAAGAGATAATAAAATAAAATGTTCTGCCCCAAGTGCAAAAGAAAGAAAAACCCAAAGAATGGATTACTCCTGCAGTTACTTTTGCCATGAGAGCATTTCCTAACCGCAGGAATTTGAACGTCAGATTTTTTTCTGTGTAGACTGCACAATGCTGCAAACCAAATACAGGATATGTTCCACATGGGCTGTGGAGTGGCGATGTATTCACCATGAATGTGGGATCCCAAAAGCTACCCCTCAGTACAATCCTAAACCCCATTAAGATGCTCCACCACTCATTGCCAGAAGCCTGCCAGGAATTGCCTTACATTCAGCAGATCTGTAGCAGGGAGGAAGCTCTATAAAAGTGGTAACCAACAGTTTATAAACTGCTTATCATTCATTATTTTAGCATCTACTACTTCATGTTAACTTGATCTTTGTAACAAAAGAGTAACTATGGCTCATCAAGGAATTGTGGTTAGCCCTCATGCAAAAGATGGAAAATGAAGAGCAAGATAAGATTAAGTATTTTGCTCAATGTCACCAAGCTGGCAAATGGCATAGTTAAAACTACCCATGGAAGAAATCTTTCTAAGCTATTAAAGTGTCTCCCTGTTTCATGTTGCTATACCAAATATCACTTGAAAATTTTGATTGCAAAATTCATAACTCAAAAAGATGTGTTCCTACACTCAACTGAAAATTTTGATTGCCAAAATCGTAACTCAAAAGGTTGTATTCCTGCACACACTTCAAATGTTATGGAATTGAAATGTCATGGTGTGTATATTGTATGAGTTGTGGATAGATATTGACTTTCTTTAAGATTCCTATGGTGATTTTCTGCTGCTGAATTCAAAGGTTTACCCATTCCATAGGCAATATTTATAAGATAAAATCTTTTAACTAAGATAGTTGAATAAATGAAAAGTTAAAAATAAAGAACACAACAAATTCCTTATAGATCTTCCATTTGATAGATTGTCTATAATAACATATGTAATAGATGTATACATACATGTATACTTAAAAATTGCTGAGTTTCTTTAGAATAATAATTTCAAGTATCTCATTCTTACTCTTTTGTACATTTATTTTTAAAATAAAAATCCTAAATCTATTTTAAAAGATCCTAGAATATCATGGAAACATTACCTTATTAATATCTTCTTAAAAAGGAGGGAAAGATGTTCTCTTAGATGCAAAGACTAAATAATGATACCACTCCGACTAACTAACTAAAGGTATGTCCAAAATCAAAGTTGAATAAAAAGAATTTGGAATCTAATGGAATTAGCAATGGGAATAAAACTAGCTAAGAAAGCTTGTTCTTGATAAAGTAATAATAACAATTCTGGCCTATAATTATGTATTAGTTTATACCCAAAAAGAGGTAAAACATAGGATGGAGCCCCTGGGTGGTTCAGTTGGTTAAGCATCTGGCTCTCTCAGGGTTCATGAGTTTGAGGCCTGCAGCAGGCTTCATGGTGATACTGTGGAGTCTGCTTAGGATTCTCCCTCTCTCCCTCTCTTCCCTCCAGCTTTGCTCATGCTCTTTTTCTCTCTTAAAATAATAATAATTATAATATATTTCTCATAATAAATATAACCAGATACCACAAGATAACTTGTGAAATTAAGTTCAATGATTTCCTTTATATGTAAATGCATACTGCTCATTTAACTATGTCCCAAGCACTGAGCTTGTTGCCTTGGATACAATATAAAAAGGAAAGGCAAGATTCCTTGGGTAATCCATAGTCAAGTAGGGAAAACAGACATTGAGCTTGCGACAGGTGCTTTGATGGGGAAGTACATGAGACTTAACGACAGATGTTCTTAACCAGTCTATGACTACAAGAAAGGAGTCCTAAAAGGTAATAGGTAAGTCATAATCTGAAGAATGAATAACAGGTACTGAAGAGGGGCTGCTGAAAGGAACAGTGTATAGGAAATCTCTAAGCAAAATATCAGCACACTTGTTACACGTAGTACAAGAAAAGTTTAGCATGTATGGAGTACAATTTAAAAGGGAAAAAAATCAAATTAGACAGGGACTCTTAGGCCAGATGATGTAGGACTTTGCAGATGATATTAATGTTTTGAACTGTTATGTTAAACATAATTAAACTTCTTTGAATAATTTTGATTCAAGAAGAATATAATCAGTTTGTATTTTCAAAGATCACTTGAGTTTAGTGCCCTAAGTCAACTAGACAGCAGATATATTACAGACATATGACTAGTTATAAAGCTACCATAATGGTTAACATATGGATACGTTAAAAAAATGGAATGGCTTCAGGGATATTCTAGAGCAAGAATAAATCAGATTCGAGGGCCAACTGGAAGTACAATTAAATGGGGGAGGGCAAAATAGCAACTCAGACTATAAATCAGGGGACTAGCTTTGGATAAGAAATGACTTCTCTTCCATTGTAAATAAAAGGTGACGGAAGTATTACAGGTATAAATTTAGGTCTACTGGAAGTAAGGTTAATGAATTTGTTGTTTTTTCAGGGAAATGGGGAGGGCGATGTGACAGTTTGAAGTATAAAGAGACAATAATAAAGAAAGTTTAATTTAATATAGTAAGCCACGGAAAGTGTCACTGACATAAATAATATTGGATTCTTGGGTGGTATTAAAGACAAAATATGAGTCTACAGTGGTGTAAGTATAATCAGCTGAGAGATATTTTCCAGTGGATTAGGGTGTGGTCTTACCAGGCTGGTAGAACTGGAGTAAGAGACTACAGAATGGAGTAATGTGATCAACTGCCCTGCTTTTGCTGGGACTGTCCTGGTGTTAGCAGTTAAAGTCCTTTGTCCATAGAAACCTCTCAGTTCAAAGTAAGCTTTGATGGTTGGTCACCTCCAGTGTTAACAAAATCTATCATAACAAGGTGGCAAGTGCTATATAAAATTAGAGATATCTGATGGACCTGGGAACCCAGCATAGTAAAGGGGATTTAAATTTAATTAGGGGATTAAAATAAGAGAGAAAGTTGTTAAGAAGAGAAATTTTGTTGAAAGAGGAATGTCTGAATGCATTCACCCATTAGTCTTACATTTGGGTTTACCTTAAATTCTAAGGTGTAGGTAACTGAAAGGAGTTATGGGTGATAAACTGTTATTGGTGAGCAAGTCAAGAAATTGAGAAGCCATACTGTTGAGTTGGTGGACAAGATCAATATATTAATGCTGCAAACTATGGAGCAACATTTTCAGTAAAATAGTAGATATTTTTGGGTACATTGGGGTAGAGGCATTTTATTCCCATGGCATGGGGCTTAAATGGGCAACAGATTTTGAAACATACATCAAAGAGGGGCACCTGGGTGACTTAGTCAGTTGAACATCCAACTTTGGCTCAGCTTATGATCTCACATTTCATGATTTCAAGTCCCACATCAGGCTAGTTGCTGTCGGTGCAGATCCTGCTTTGGATCCTCTGTCCCCTTCTGTCTTTGCCCCTTCCCTGCTCACACACTCTCTCCCGAAATTGAATAAACATTTAAAAAAATACATCAAAAAAAAAGCATCATGGAAGATGCTGAAGAACTGATGAGAGCATTTACCATACCTTGTGCATGGTACCCAAAGTGTGAAAGAACAAACTCCACCTGGAAGGGAGCCAGAGAAGTAATTTCTTCAGGACAGCTTTAGGTTGTGTTAAATAAGAAGTATGAGATATGTTGGTTGAAGAGACTGAACAGATAAGAGCCTCCATTAATCCTGAAAAGTGAGTTCTAGAAGCAAATAAAAATGCTATCCAACTTTGTAAGCAGACCATGAATCCTTTCTTAATATTTTTACCACAATTACTAGTGGGCACTAAATTTTATCAGTATAATATCAATATAACCTCCAGACCTCATTTTTTATTTTTCAGTTTTTCATAGTGTCTAACTGGTGAAAATTGTGACCAAGTATAAAGCATGATCTGCAGGTTCTATATAAAACATTTAATTATATCCCTGTAAATATAACCTACATTCAGGGTATAAATACCTTTTGCTTGTTTTGTTCCCACTGTATTTAATAAATTAAATATAACCTGTGATGTTTATTTTATACCTCTATGAGAGTCATGATTTTATTATCCTCTTAAAATTTCTCTTTTAACTCTATATCATGGAAATTTTTAATTAAAGTTTAGTATTCTACAAGACCTCTATTGGTGTGGATGTTTCTCCATCTGAAACTGCAATGGTACAAAAACACAGCCGCTAATATTTACTTAATACTGCAGTAATTATTATTGTGATTAAAGACACACACACACACACACACACACACACACACACACACACACACACACTCGAAAAACTGATTTGACCTGCTTAAAAAAAAAAGAAAGAAAGAAAGTGCATGATTCTTATTGTGTGAGCTTTTATATGTAAGGGATGAGGTGATTCTATACATCCACCTTTGGCCATTGACATTTTATACATAGAAAATCTAACCAGAGCACACTCTTCTCCAAAGGGGCCACATGAGATGATTGTTCATAGTGAAGACAGTGTAAGGTAAAAACCATGAAGTGGTGAAGTGAATTTCACATATCTTGTTTTCATACAGCACTTACTGATTACCTCTGATCCCGAAGCAGATGGCTTTTCCTTCCCCATTTTCTTTTCTTAGTTGAGAACTTTATTTTTCTCATTGAACACTTGTTAATAACAAAAATACTACATGTTATTTTGCTTTTCAAATTCCAGGGGCAAACCTTATATTAGATACTATGTGAGAAAGTCTGTTTCTATGATAAAGTACAACAAATTATGAAATGTAGGACTGTCACAAGTAGATGAGAAAATTGACAGAAGAATGCTAGGGACAAAGGCAAAGCGGGATATTTAGTTTTGATGGACCACACACAAAGCAGCCTTCTGACTAGAGGTGCAAGCTTCTTTAACTTTCAATCCTTCACAAATTCTGCCAAAATCCCAACTCTTCTGGTGTAAGTAATTTGTTTTATCTTAACCTCAGCACATTCCTGGGTGTTTACTGTAAGGTTGAGTACATCAAGGCTGACTTTGTTTCCTTGCCTCCCAGGTATTAGACCTCCTGAAGGTACCTTATTGCTGAAATTAAAAATATAGCACTTATGGGGGACCCGGTTTAGTCAGTTGATTGATTGACTCTTGATTTAGGCTCAGGTTATGATCTCATGGTTCATGAGATCAAGCCCCACACGGGGCCTTGTGCTGACAGTGGGGAGCCTGCTTGGAATTCTCTCTCTCCCTCTCTCTCTACCCCTCCCCCAGCTCTCTCTCTCTCTCTCTCTTAAAATGGATAAACTTTTAAAAATGCAGCATTTATTATTAAAGATTGAGGATATATTGATCTAATGAGCTTTAAGAAAGTAAGTGCTAGATATAGAATATCCTAGAGACCGTGCTTTTAGTTAAATACAAGAAATACAAAAACCTTTGAGTTTTTATTTTGGAATTGAATGTAAGAATAAGACACAAAGGTAAACCTTGATGGTGTCATTCTAATTTTAAATACTTTTTCAAGGTTCTACTAAGTAACAATTTTTAAATTTGCTATATAAAATGTTGAACTTGATAATAATCTTACTTTTTAATAACATGTTCCTTTAAAAAAGAAAGCTTTAGGAGTTTTATGTTTTTCTAATCAGCAAATATTCTAACAAAAATAGTGAATGTTAAGTTGAATGATGCAGTGTATCTTTCTTGTAGCCTTATTCTAAATTGCAGATTGTAAAATTCATGTTTATTTGGACAGTTGTCCAAAATATTCTTATAAGTTGTCAATATTTTTATAACTTTTAGAATTAACATTACAGAGATTTTCTAGAAAAAATACTCTGTCATTGTCATGTTTACTACAAGCAATTCTTTTGTTCTGTTTTGTTTTTTTTTGAGAGAGAGAGAGAGAGAGAGAGCGCATGAGAAAGACAGCAGGAGCTAGGGAGGGACAGAGAAAGAGGGAGACAGAATCCCAAGCAGGCTCCATGCTGTAAGTACAGACCCAGATGCAAGGATGGATCTCAGGAACCTTGAGATCATAACCTGAGTTGAGATCAAAATTCAGTTTAACCAACTGAGCCAGCCAGGTATCTCAACTACTAAAAGCAATTCTAACTCAAAAATGTTTCATGATCTTCTACATGCAAAGCTCTGTGAAACACACAGGCCCAACAAAGAATCAAAAGTAGATAAGTTCTAGTTTATGAATATCTGCCATTTATATTCCAGCATAGGGAATATACATATATAAATTTCAAAATCATAATAAAGACTGTAATAAAGGTACTTATGAGTTAATAGCTAGGACTAGGGAATGGATGGTCAAAATACAGACATTAGAGAACTGAGCTTAAGTCATAAATAGGAATTAAGTCCTGAAAACCACAAGTAGTAAAGCAGAAACAAAGGAATAAAGATAAGGAAATTTAAGTAATATATTTGAAATAATAAAATGTATTAGCTTCCTAGGGCTACCGTCAAAAAGTACCACAAATGGAATGTCTTAAAACAGTTCTGGAGTCTGGAAGTCTAAAATCAGGGTATTGACACTGGCAGCTCTTTCGAACACCCTTAGAGAGAGACTATTCCATGCTCCTAATAACAGCCAGCAATCTTTGGCATTCCTTACATTGTACATATATCACTCCAAACTCTGCCTCCATCTTCACATTACATTATGCCTCTATCTCTGCATCTTTACCTGGTCATCTTCTTATAAAGACGCCAGTCATTGGATTCGAAATCTATCCTACTCCAGTATATCCTCATCTTAAGTAATTACATCTACAACAACTCTATTCCAAATAAGATCAAATTCTGAGGTGCTGCATGAGGGTTAGGACTTCAGTGTACCTTTTTGGGAGACCACAATTCAACCTACTATTAAGAGCTAATAATATTAAGTACTAAGGAACCATTTTATATGCATTAAGCATTTTATACTCACAATATCACTGTGTAATAGTTAATATCATAATTTTGATTTTATTGAAGTAATTTCACTGAAGTCAGAGAAAGTTAAGTGATGGAGTCAGTCCTCAAACACCACAGCTAATTTAAAAGCCCATATTTATTAACCATTAAGCGATTAAGCCACCTGAGCCACTATTTAACCACTGTGTTATCTTGCTTTCTAAAGAGTCCAGTTAACCAACTGAGCCACCCAGGAGCCCCATGTTTATTTATTTTTGAGAAAGAGAGACAGAGCCTGAGTCGGGGAAGGACTGACAGATCAAAGGAGACACAGAATCTGAAGCAGGCTCCAGCCTCCCATGAGGCTCGAACTCAGGAATGGTGAGATCATGACTTAAGCTGAAGTTGGACGCTTAACTGACTGAGCCACTCAGGCACCCCCACATCACATTTTAGATAAAAGCTCTGGAGTCTCAAACGTATGGATCTCAGGAAATCTGCCACTCACCAGTGGACTTCCCAGCAAAAACACACAGTAGGAAAGGCAAAAAGTATAGATGATATTAGATATTTTAACATATAAGACTGGAATATATAGCCTAATTTGGAAATGGCTTTTTGCCTAATTTCTGTGTTATTTTGTTAGACATTTGATTCTTAGAATATATGCCATCATCAGACTGAGGATAGTGAGTTCTCTTTGTAGGGTACAGGTTTCCACACATTGGTAAATTTTGTTTCAATGTTTTCCTGTCATCCTTTGCTCATGTAATGAAATAATTGGGATTATTTTCAATAATGCTAAAATTGTATGGGAAGACAGCACACTGTTATCTTTCCATATTTTGAAAGATCAGCCTTCAAGATACATGGTAGCAATTTGATATTTTTATACATTGCAAAATCATCCTCAGGGTAAGTCTAGTTACTACCATCTGTCACCATACATATATCGAATCACAATGATGTACACCTGAAACTTACAAGGGCATTGTATGTTAATTATATACTTCAACCAAATAAAATATCTTAAAAGAAGAAAAAAAAAGATACATGGTAGCTTGAAATAATAAACCTTTGCATGGTGAAAGTACCTATCCTTCATGGATTTCTTGGTTTCACCATGCAGATGGTATATACCTCTATTAGGCAATTTTGATTAAGAATAGATCTAACCAGGTGGTTTACAATGAAGAAAACTTTGATAATATTTTGCTGACCACACAGTCTCAAAGATCTCTACTAGATTAGTTTAAGAAAGAGTAGGGGTCATAGTCTACTGGTTGTCAACATAGATGCACATAAGGATCATCTGGGGGTATTTTTGAAAATTACTGAAGCAAGGGATCTACCTGCCAACATTCTCATTTAATCAGATGTTGATGGACTGAGGATGTGAATTTTAAAACTTATTTTCAATACAACCAGTACTGCAAACTAGGGGTTTGAGAATTCAATCTCTGTGTGCTAAGTATATCCTTTTAGGTTGAATCCTTTGGCTCTGAGTTCAAAACTAAAGGATCCCCTGCCTCCAGCAGCATGCTTTAGTTTTGATAAACAACAGTAATGATGAACAAAATTGAAATTGCTTATTAACATATCACTGCTGAACTTTGTTGTTTTCCTCTTGATGAGCATAACTAAGGTTTTGAAGCTGAAAAAAGACTGCAATTAACCTTATTATTTATAGCCCCTGCGACTTGCCAGCAGTGTCTAACACTTGCTGGGTCAAATGGTGTCTGAAGAAATATTTGTCATTTCTTTTCTCTGCTTGATCTCTTTATGTTGAACAAATGTGCTCAATAGAAATAAAACATGATGTGCAATGACTGATGAATCATGTCACTATGCATTCCATGTAGCTCATCTTTTTGCTAAAGTTGTAAAACATTTTTCTCAATGGTAGAGCTTTAGAAATTAAAAGTCAAATTATTTTCTCTAAACATTAATGTACTGAAGCAGTTAACATATATACCTATACTCCTGAAATAATGTATTTGCTTTTATTTTATTTTATTTTTTTTATGTTTTATTTATTTCTAGGAGAGAGAGAGAGACAGTGTGAGCAGGGGAGGGTCAGAGAGAGAGGGAGTGACAGACTGAAACAGGCTCCAGGCTCTGAGCTGGCAGTCAGTACAGATCCCGACGCGGGGCTCGAACCCACGAACCGCGAGATCATGACCTAAGCGAAAGTCGGACGCTTAACCGACTAAGCCACCCAGGCGCCCCTGTATTTGCTTTTAAATAATAGCGTGCTGTTTATTCAATTGATTTCTAATTTAATTCCCCGAGTTGTGTAAATGTTGTATCAAGGACATTATACCAAAGAATCTTCAATTCCCTGATAGCAATCATGCAAACCATCTGTGAGGTATCTGATTGTTTGATTACTTTTTTGAGGATGAGTTGACACTAGCTATATTTATGAGTCAATTTTATACCATTCTATACTGTAGTTTAAGAAATTAGTAGAAGTAAGACTATTTCCAATGATTTCATTTTTATTTCAAAAGAAAATATCAGATTTATGAAAATGCTGACTTATTTTTAAATATTTATTTGAAAATTTATACTTCGAAATTAAAATGCTGTGCAACTTGATTGCATCATCCATTGGGTGGTTATGAAATTTCTGTTGAGTGTGCAATATGCAAATGACCTAAATTTAAATTAGAATAATCAATATCTGTTTTCAATGCTTTCAATGAATAGCTGCTAATACTTGTTTGGAGATAACATTAAATTTGTTTTGAGGTCCTAGAAAAATATTAGATGCAAAACATGTATTGTACCTCCTTTATCCCAAAACTTCAGACACAGACTACACTTGCATGTAAACATCAAAACTTAAAATTTCAGGGGCGCCTGGGTAGCTCAGTCGGTTAAGCGTCTGGCTTCGCTCAGGTCATGATCTCGTGGTTCCTAGCGTGAGCCCCACGTCAGGCTTTGTGCTGATGGGTAGCTCAGAACCTGGAGCCTGTTTCGGGTTCTGTATCTCCCTCTCTCTCTGACTCAAGCTGTCTGTCTTTCTCTGTCAGAAAAAAATAAAACATTAAAAAATTAAAAACAAAAACAAAAAACCCTTAAAATTTCAGTGATCAGATATGATCAGATCAGTTGTCCACATTACTGTAAATGAAGTGCTTGTACAATGGGCTTTGCTGAGCTGTATACTATCAGTCGTAATATTTTTCAGTTCCTCTGGAAATCTCAAGCAAGATAATTCAATCAAGTCTTTTACAAATATAAACAAATTTGTAAACAAATGTAAAACAAAACAAAACAAAACAAAAACACCCTAAGGTAGACAAGTTTGATCAGCACCTGGATCTACTTAATATTAGAGGTAGGAATAGGAGCCGGTGTTTCAATTTCAGTTCAAAGCTTTATCACCTTGCCGACTACCCTTTTGGCAAAGGTCTTACTTGAACTGTATGTACATTTAGTCCACTATTTTGTAATACCTGACTCATTTATCTAATATATTTTAATATATATGTCCTTTGTATTCTGATCTAATTTTAGGTTACTACAACTGAAAGATCTTGTGTTATAATTGTTCTATGTTCTATAGGGTCTAATTATATAAAAACACTTAGTAACATATTTTGATATCTTAAATTTAGCATCCCCCATTAACCTTTTCTTCTTACTTAGTAATAAAAGCAATTAATATAAATAATATAAAGTGATTTTGGAAAAATATGTAAAAGGAGAGGTTGATTTAAAAAAATATTATTCTGGGGGCACCTGGGTGGCTCAGTTTGTTGAGCCTCTGACTCTTGATTTTGGCTCAGGTCAAAATCTCAAGGTTTATGAGATGGAGCCCGACAGCAGGCTCTGTGTTCACAGCACAGGTCTTGCTTGGGATTCTCTGTCTCCATCTCTCTCTGCCCTGCCCCACTTGCACTCTTTCTCTCTCTCTTAAAATAAATAAATAAGCATTAAAAGTTAATGATTCCTATTTTAGATATTGTGGCAAAGTTTAGATTAAAATTTAGACATGGCATGGGGATTGTCTTTATTGTTGCTGAAATTACACACAGTTTTGTATGATTGAGCAACAATATTTTCTGGAATGGTATGTTCACTCTGTAGCACTTCTGAGCCATTTGAAGTATGAACAGTCTAATTTGAGATAGGCTTTTAGGTGGAAAATCCACAGTGGTTTATGAAGACCTAGTCTGAAAAAAGAATGTAAATATATCATTAATCTTTATTTTGATTTGTGTTGAAATTACCATATGTGTGATATATTGGATTAAATAAGATACATTTTTAAAGTTTATTTATTTTGAGAGAGTAAGAGAGGATGAGCATGGGGAAAGGGCAGAGAAAGAAAGACAGAATCCCAAGCAGGCTCTGAGCTGTCAGCACAAAGCCCAATGAGGGGCTCAGTCTGACGAACTCTGAGATCATGACCTGGGCTGAGATTGAGAGTAGGATGCTTAATGGACTGAGATATCCAGGCACCTCTAAATAAGATACATTCTTAAATTTATTTTCAAGTGCTTCTTTTTACATATTTAATGTGGCTAAAATTACATTTGTTGCTCACATTATATTCTGTTGGACAACATTGTTGTAGAGCAATGGTCAAAGTATATGATAAACATAAATAACAATTTGTATCTTATAAAGGAAATATTGCATATCATATACTTACAGATTTTATACATTTTGTAAACTTCTTAAAAATTTTTTTGTGTTTATTTATTTTTGACAGAGAGAGAGAGAGAGAGAGCATGAATGGAGGAAGGCCAGAGAGAGAGGGAGACACAGAATCTGAAGCAGGTTCCAGGCTCTGAGCTGTCAACACAGAGCCCAACATGGGGCTTGAACCCACAAACAGTGAGATCATGACCTGAGCTGAAGTTGGATGTTCAACTGACTGAGCCACCCAAGCCCCCTAATTTGTGTTAATTTTAATTCCATAATCTGGCTGGGATTTAGGTTTTAAGGGTAAGCAGTAACTCCTACTTTACAGTATGTTCATTAACTTTATTAGAGAAGCTTTCAGTCTTAATTTTCTACCAGTGTGAAATCGTCAGGAGGTGAGATACAATTCAATAATAGCACAGGATTGTTAGATTTTCATATTCTGTAGGATATAATTAGTACATAATATTTAAGATCTCACTTACAAATTTTAATGCTTAAGTACTTAGGCCTTGGGAATTAGTGTGTTCCTATATTTGGTTTTGTCTGTTAATTCAGCTAAAAGTGAAAGAGGTCCATTTATTGAGATTCTGTTCTGCTTCAGGCATCACTTGCTAGACACCTGAGGAATGTTACTTCCTTTATACTTTGAAACAATTCTGTGATACCAATGTGATCATATGCAGAGTGTCCTTTCACAAATGATTTGGAGTATAAATTCAACTGTTTTCAATTTGTCTTAGAAAGAATTAAAAATGTACCATTTTGTAATCTGGGTCCCTCTAGTAAACAAACACCAGAGGGAATAAGCCTTATGTTTTGATTGCTGAATATTTTAATTGCTACTTCAAAAAGAAAATGAAGATTTTGTCATATTTCCAAAAATAAGATATATAAAAAATAAGATCATTATGTGTAGAAAGAGAGAAAGGGCTACACTGATAAACTGGTAAATTTTGTTTTTTATGCAGTGATTTCCAATATTGGTTTTGACATATCCCAAAATAAGATTGCTTTGTTGCAGATGTTTTCATTTTTGTTTTTCTTTTTTTGTTTGTTTGTTTTATTAACAACCCAAAATAATACCTTCTATGGGCCTCTTTGTAAATAAACTATGAATGTGAATTTAACAGTATGTTTTATGAATTATTGCACCAAAAGTTTAGTAATATTAACAAACATATGTATGGACAACATTCACAGTATTCAAATCACTTGACATATTAATCCAACTCCTATAGAAACTACAAAGTAATACATGTCTCAATTTTAAAACGTCATGGAATAATAAGTAACTGGCCCAAAGTCACACAGCTAATAACAGAATTCAAAGTCAGGCATCTCAAATCATGAATATTGCAGAGCAACTATGCAAATACTTTGGACCTCAAAATTCCTTTTCTGTTTATTGATGTTGTTTCTGTGAAAATCAAATTCAGTAAAGAAACAGTAAAAGCCAACTTCTTTCTGACATTGTTAAAGCCTGCTTCCATATTCAGAGGATATATTCTAGAGATTTGGAAATGCAAAAGAAGAAATCATTGTCAATTTCCTTGCCTGCTTGCCTCTTCCGGTTCCAAAACCTGATAGTTAGATATGTAGTCACTTTGTTCTAGACAGATCTCTAATTATCACAAGAAGTTGTATAGAATTCTAAAATAACAGTAATTTGAATTTTAAATACCTAAAATAATTATGTGTCATATAGCTTTTGGGGACAGAAAGGGGTTTCACACTATTAACTATAAAGTTGGAGGTTTCAGACATCCAAAATGCCAGAAATAATTATTGCAGAATTTCAAGCTGACATTAACTAGGAATAGCACATCTCTTAGGTTTGATAGAGCACTTTGAGGGAGTCAAATATAGGTTTCTATTCAGTGTACGAAACTCTTTTTAAAAAACCGTGCATAAAAGTGTTTATAACAGATTTGAAGTCCCCAGCAAGATGCTTTAGTGAGGGCACTATTGATGTTGGTGTTTATTCGTGGTGACTCAAGCTTTACTTGATATACACACTTTGCCAATCACTTTAAAATTGCAAATATCAAAATGGAAAAACTTCCATGCATGACACTATTCAACCAAAGACCATTTTCTACTTTCTGCATAAGCAATGGATCTTGAAAGGATAGAAACAAACTTTACTCACATGTCTTAATTATAAAATTATTAATCTAGTATTAATACTTTTGTGGTTAGAGTATATTGTATAGGTTCAAATGCTTAAATTTATAATTATCTTTTTAGCTTTATTTTCTTTCTTCAACCATAAATGACTGTAACATATACAGAAGAACATACTTATAGATTGAAACAGAACAAAGTTAACTAAAGGCTAAAATGATGAGACCATAGCATTTCTGACTTCTGTGATGACAATCAACTTGGAAGTTGTCACTCCTGCCTTCACAGCAACAACATGAAGAAACTTAGAGTAATGACTTTTTTTTTTTTGAACACATCAGAGAACTGAGGGCAAAGGGCAGGGCAAAAAGCCACTGATAAATCTGGAGAGACAAATCTAAAGAGTCCCGGCTGAGATCTGCCCACCCGAAACAGAAATTGCTGAAACTCTAAACTGATAGGATAGTTAATGATAATTTTAACAGCTTGTAGGAAGCTGAACATAGATTAGCATGAAAATGAAAAAAACTGCTGGAGGATGGTAGTCTTAGAGAAGCCCACATATTTGTGAGTTTTCTTTCCACAACGCCAGCTCCCCCAGGTTCTCAGAATGGAGGGTCAAAAAATATATCCTCATGGCTCTGGCAAGGGTAGTGGAAATGTACCTGTTTTGAAATAATCTAAGTGTCCTCCATAACAACGGTCTTTGCTCCAGAAAAGACTTTACCATAGATGTATCCCTAATCAGGCAAATGCATCTCTCCAATTTCAGCCTCTTCTAGGCCTCCTAACTTCACTTCTGGGGGGAAAAGTGAAGGAAACTATATAATCACTAGATTATTGCTAGTGATGTCTAATTTACCACACCATCAGGAAGGACTTCAGTATAATAACAATGGATTAGAGCAAAAAAGAGCTGCAAGACACAATGTCTAAGAAGTTTAAGGAAGCCTTCAGACAATGGGAGAAATGAAAACAAGGATGACAGAGAAATGTGACCCCCTCCACTACCTACAACTGCAGAAAAAGTTAAATAGAACCCAATTTCTATCCAGCTTAACATAAATTCTCACCAATTCAGGATGCTTTTGACAATAAATGCTACCAAATGTTTAAAGATGAATATTGCCAATTTTAAACAATCTCTTCCAGAAAACAGGAGAAAACATTTTCCAACTCTTTTTATGAGATCAGCATTACCTTACTACGAAAATCAAATAAATATATTACAAAAAAAGGAAGACTGCAGGCCAATATCTATCCTAAACACAAACATAAAAATCTTCAACAAAATACTAAGCAATCCAGTCCAATGGTGAGTAAAAATAATTATATACTGTAAAGAAGTAGGAATTACTTCTGGCAAACAAGAAATTTCAACATTCAATAATTAGTTCTTTTAGGGGCATCTGGGTAGCTCAGTCTTCAGTGAAGAGTCCGAATTTGGTGGCTCAGGTCAGGATCTCATGGTTTGTGAGTTCAAACCCCACATGGGGCTCTCTGATGTCAGCTCAGGACCCACTTCATATCCTCTGTCTCCCTCTCTCTCTGCCCATCCCTCTCTCTCTGTCTCTGTTTCTCTCTTTCAAAAATAAATAAATATAAAAAAATCAATCATTGTAATCTACCATATCAACAAAGGAAAGAAAATTATATAAACATACCAATTGATGCCAAAAAAGAATTTAACAAAGTCCAACACTCATTCATGATAATATTTCTCAGCACAGTAGAGATAGAGGGAGACTTCAACTTGAACAAAAACATCTGCACACACACACACACACACACACACACACATACATGCACACAACATTCAGCCACCATCATAATCAATGATAAATTGAAAACTTCCCCCATAAGATTTGAAAGAGTCAAGAATGTCTTCTCTCACTACTTCTATTCAACATCAAATTCTAAAATGTAGCTTTCCAATATGTAAGCAATTAACACATGTGAAAAGGAGAAAAAATATATTGACAAATGCACCAACAATTGAAACACTTAGGTATAAATCTAAGAGAATATGTATAGCATTGATGTGCAAAATACTAGAACACTCTGATGAAAAAGTCAAAGATCTAAATAAATAGTGTTCTTGGACAGAAAGACTACTGTTAAGATGTCCAGTCACCCCAACTTAATTTATAAATAAAAGAAGAAGAAGAGATAAATTTGTGCAGAAGAATTACAAATAATTTATGCATATACTCCACCCTCCATGAGGGGGGAATATAACTCTATGTACCCCTTATTAATGAGGTACATATAGAAACTTCCTTCCAAAGAGTATAACATGGTAAGTGTGGGGAAAAAAAGAAGAGCTTACAATGGAGGGGCTTGACAAACTTACCTCAGCCAGGGAATTAGGTCAGCATGAGAGGTCATAAGTCATATTGATAGCATGTACCTTTGATATGATGTAATGAAAATGGCGATTTACCTCTGTGGTCATCTTTACCAAAACATATAACCCCAGTCTAATCATGAGGAAAATGTCAAATTCTGATAGTGAGGCATTCTAGAAAGCACTTGACTCAAAACTAATAAGGTCATAAACAAAACAAATACAAAAGCAAAAACAAAATATATATAAACCAAAAAAAGAAAATGTCACAGCTAAGAGAAATCTAAGTAAAAATGACAATTAAATGTAACGTGTTTTAGACACAATCCTGAAACACAAACATAGTATCAGATAAAATCAAGAATATATAAATAAAGTATGGACTTCAATTAATAACTTATCAACATTACCAAATGTATCCTACTAATATAATTTTTGTTAATAATAGGAGGAACTAGATGTGGAATATATGGGCACACCACTATCTTCATAATTTTTCTATAAATCTAGACTGTTCCATAAACTAAAAATTATTTTTAAAAAATTTTTTAATGTTTTATTTATTTCTAGGAGAGAGAGAGAGAGAGAGAGAGAGACACGTGAAGGACTCAGTTAAGCATCCAACTCTTGATCTCAGCTCAAGTCTTTATCTCAGGGCATGAGTTCAAGCTCTGTGCTGGGCATGAAGCTTATTCAAAAACAAACAAACAAATAAATAAATAAATCAAGTATTGTATGTATACTCTAGAATATTTTTTAAAAAAATTTAAAGGTTATTTATTTATCTTGATTGAAAGAGCAAGCACGAACAGAGGAGAGGCAGAGAGAGAGAGAGAATCCAAACATTCTTCACACTGTCAGAGCCCCAGGCAGGATTTGAACTCACCAACCATGAGATCATGACCTGAGCCTGAACCAAGAGTCAGATCCTTAACCCACTGAGCCACTCGGGCGCTTTTACTACAGAATATTTTAAACCAAACTCCTGTTAGAATCTCATGTAGTTTATTTTGTTTTTGTACAGGTATGCTATACTTACACTATGTTATCAAAATCTTCAAAACATTTTAAAGATATCTGATAACAGGCAATGAATTAGCAATGAAAACAGTAACAATTAAATAAAAATGCCATAAAAATAAGCAAAAGTGGTTATCATTTCTCCTAAAGATCAATATTAATTCAGTTTTACACTTTGTTGGCTTTCAAGTAATACTTTTAAATAAATATAAATGTCATTTTACCTGAATATCGTATATAATTTATAAATATTTTACCATTAAGATATTATAAATAAATAAATTGAATACCTGTTATACATGCAAAATTTAAAAATATGTGATAATTTTACTGCCATTATTATTTTAATTTTAATGTAAAATGATCATAGATTTCACTTTAACCAAATCTGAAATCAAAGTTTTAATTGTTATCATTGCCACCATACACACTTCACTTCAGCAAACATTACAACTCCAGATTTTGGGGATCTCATTTGTCACCCACTCTGGAAAACAGATCAATGATCTCAGATTAAAGTTATTTATTATATAATATGATTAAAGTTATTAAATAAATATATTTATTTAATATATATACCTTAATATAATAACTTTAATAATATAAGTTATTAAATTAAAGTTATTAAATTAAAATTATGATCTAAAACATAATCTTGCCCTTGCCTACTTGTCGATCATCTTATGTACCCTGTTTCTAATATTTTGAATTCCAGAATATATGGACTTTGTTTAAATTACTTGCACATCACTTTCTTTCATAGAAGGCTTTAATGGGGCACCTGGGTGGCTAGACGGTTAAGCGTCTGACCTCGGCTCAGGTCGTGATCTCACAGTTGGTGAGTTCCAGCCTCCTTTGAGCCCCATATTAGGCTCTATGCTGATGGCTAGCTCAGAGCCTAGAGCCTGCTTTGGATTCTGTATCTTTCTCTCTGACCCTCCCTTGCTCATGCTGCCTCTCTCTCAGAAATAAATAAAAACATTTTTTAAAAGTTGTGTTTTGTTTTTTTTTTAAGAAGGCTTTAATATGCTTTACTTACTGGCTGGTGTTCATCCCAAGTCCTCCCTTTTCATCTTTTTAAACCCTTTTTTCTCAGATCTCAGTTCAAATGAATTTTCATTAAGAAAGTCATTCGATTTCCTGCTATCTGATCTTTTCCCTTTCTCTTTGGCACTGTAACACATTTTTTAATTATAAACTGATATATTTGCTTAGTGGCTATATACTGCACTAACCTAAAACCCCATAAGTCCACAAACATATCTATTTTCTTCATTACTATTTCTTCAGTGGCATGAAGAGTACCTGACAAACAGAAGATAAATAAACTAATATTGTATATGTTATAGAAAGAATTATCAACTAGCTTTTTAAATAACTCATATAAGACATAATATTATAGTCTAAAGACACAGGCTTAGAGACAGGAAGTTAGAGCATCAAATTCAGCCTCCATCACCCCTCAGATGTATGACTTTAGATAATTTATTCAATTTTCTAAGCCTAAATTTCCTCATCTCTGTAATGGATATAATTAACAAATAGCTTTCCTTTAAGGTTTTATATATATTGGGGCACCTGTATGGCTCAGTCACTTGAGCATCTGACTATTGGTTTGGCTCAGGTCATGACCTCATGGCTTGTGCGTTCAAGCCCCACATCAGGCTCCATGCTAACAGTGCAGGGGCTGCTTAAGATTCTCTCTTTCCGTCTCTCTCTGCCCCTCCCCCACTCATTCTCTCTGTCTCTGTCTCAAAAATAAATAAATAAACTTAAAAAAGGATTTTATATATATTAAATGATCAATACAAATTCCCAAAAAGGAGCCTATTAGACTACATGCTCAATATTAAAGTATTATTATATATATTAAAATGTTTTACAGAAAAGTTGTAGGCAATCAATTCCTGCATAAATTTCAGGAAAGAATTAAGTTAAAGTAGGTTATGTCTTAATATGATAGACTTTCAAATATTTAACTAAAGAATTTGAATGAAGTAAGCCCAATTTAGAAAAAGACCAGTCCATGTTATGACAACCTGCTTGCATAACACCCAGATCAAGGCTATGATAGTTATATGTAAGTGTAACCAGTATGAAAACAATCTATTTAAATTGTATATCACATTATTCACCATTTTATAATTTAATCAGCTCCCACTTTTATTGATATGCCTTCAATGATTTAAGAGCAATATCATGAAACAATAAAGTCATAAATAATTGATAATATTTAGATATTTAAACTCATAAAGAAATGGGGAATAAAGTCCCAAATTAATTTTGCAATTATTAAACAGTCATTTTAGTCATATTCATGGTGTTTTGATGGAAACAATCAGGCAAATTTATAAAACAAAATATGGTCATTTTTTTTCTTTTTCATGGAAAAGTAATAGTACTGTATTTTCTTGGCCATGGAAAGAAAACTGAAATTTCAGTTGTCAAAGAACTTCAAAAATATAACAGACAAATCATTAGTAAGGAAAATAACTACAAAGACGTGTTTTAATAAAAATTAGAAAAATTTTTAAAATTTTTTAAAAAATTTCTTGATTAGAAAAACATACTAAAAGTTGTGAAATTAATGACAGTAAATGTTTAATATCTATTTTTTTCCAACAACAAAAATATTACCTCTCTTAAACTAACACAGTATCCATTAAATATACAGTCTTGGAAAGGTTAGTTAATACAATGGTGTTATATACCTCTGGTGTTTGTGATTCAAATAGCATGAGAAAAAAACAGAAGTTAAAAATTTAATACTGATCTCTAAGAGAATTTTAACTTCATTAAAATGTAAATACTACATTTTTTTATCAAAATCAACATGACCTACACTATAACAAATTAGTAGCATCGTAGATTAAAATGGCTACACACTTTTGGCAACATCTCCAAAAAGGGAGGGGTGTCTATTTCTCTTTCCTTTAGTTCTGAGCTAGACCTACAGATTTCATTGACCACTATAACACAGCAGAAATAACTATAACTCATGAAGTTGGACCTTAAGAAATCTGCAGTTCTTGCCTTCATTGTTTGGAAAGTTTCCTATTAAAAATTCACCCCCCATACAGAGAGAATTCCAAGGTAGTTGGAGAGGTCACAGCTAAGGTGCTCCCATTGACAATTTTAGCTATGTGTTCAGCCAACAGCCAGCATCCACTAGCAGCCATGATGAGTAAGCCATCTTAGATGTTCCAGTCCAGTTCCAGCTGACACCATGTGAAGAAATGATGTTCTCAATTGAATCCATTGTCTTAGTCTGTTCAGGCTGCTGCCGTAGAACACCATAGACTGAGTGGTTTCTAAACAACAGAAATTTCTTTCTCACTTTCTATCTCTGGTCTTTGGAGGCCAAGAAGTCAAAGATGAAGGCACTGCCAGATTTGAGTTCTGGTGAAGGTCTGCTTCCTGTTCACAGAAGTGCACCTTTTCTCTGAGTTCTCACATCATTAAAGGAGAAAGAGAGATCTCTAGGGTCTTTTCTGTTTATAAGGGCACTAATCTTATTCATGACGGTTTCATCCACCTAACAAAATACCTCTCAAAAACCTCACCTCTCTTAAAATCATCCCATTGGGGTTTCAGTTTCAACATATAAATTTGAGGGGATGCAAATATTCCATCTATAGCACCAGCCAGTCCACAATATCAGAGAAATAATGCATCATATTGTTCTTTAAAACTGCCTAGTTTAGGGATGGTTTGTTATGCAGAAGTAGAAAATGAAACAGAAGTAGAGGGTAAAAGTTCAACTGTGATTTAAAATGACCAATGACTTGGGGCACCTGGGTGGCTCAGTCAGTTAAATGGCATATTCCAGCTCAGGTCATGATCTCAAGATTTGTGAGTTCTAGCCTGCTTCCAATTCTGGACTGAAAACTCAGAGCCTGGAGCCTGCTTCAGATCCTGTGTCTCCTTCTCTCTCTGCCTCCCCCCCCCACCCCCACCCCGGTTTGTGCTCTGTCTCTCTCACTCTAAAAATAAATAATAAAAACATTTTAAAAAGTAAATAAACAAATAAAGGAAAATGAACAATGACTCCAGAATCCTAGGACTGACAGTAGATGCATGACCTTGGACAGTTCAAAATTCACTACATCTCTCTGAGTCTAGGTTTCAATAGAAATCGTTTGGTGGGATTGTTGTGAGAAATGAAAAGAAGGGCTCCCATAAAGCACTTACACAGTGACAGAACACAGTAAGAAGTTCAGGAAATGTTGTCTGCTGCTGTTTTTAAGGTTGTTGTTAACTTATGACTAATTATATGAATTTTCACTCTTCTAAGGACTTGTGTTGAGCAAGGAATAGAGAGATTAGAAGCATAAAATCACAGAGATTTTATGTTCAAAAGACATATTTCAAGAAATAGATATTTTAATAAGATGGGAATACTGTCATACAGAAAAGTAGCTTTGACATTACATCAATAATCTATAATGTATTTTTCCTAATTTATTGTTTTAGACAAAAGGATTTTACCTTTTGCTTTTTTCCAAAATATTCAAATGGATACATTTATTATGATGTTACTTTGAAGTTTAAGTACCTAAAGTTAGTTGACTATAATTTGTCATGATAATAGAATTGGTGCTGTTTATCAAAAAAATAATTGATTTCGGTATAAAACATAAAACTAAAGTAATCACATCCCAGAAATATGTCAGATACATGTCTCAATATTTCATTACATGACACATTTTGTACTTCATTTATCTGATTACATTTTAGTTTCTGACAAGAACTCTCATTTATATTGGGCACTCAGAAAATCCTTTTCTCCTTTATTTATATTTTTTAAATTTCTCAGTGGTATTCTCTAATTAGCTTTAAAATTTCATTTCACATTTAAAATGGCTTTTCTTTGTCCGTAGGAGAAAATTAGCATTGGATTGATACTAATAACTAGTATCTATTTGTGCTACCCAAACAATAAGTATTTTTATCTTTATGTTTGATCAATTGCACATTGTAAACCACTAATTTCACTTGTAAAGAGTCAAACTCTTAAGCCTCTTCATTTACCCTTTCCAGCTCAGCAGGACATGTCTCTTCTCTCAAGCCTCCATAATAGACTTTATTTACCCAACAGAAAAGAATACTCATTCTGATACATGATTATAAAAAACTCTCCAACTGCTCTCTACTGATCTGTCTACCAAATCCCATGGACATCCTCCTTAAAATTATCCCTTTAAATTAGAGGTCTTTTATGCTTGAGTAGTTGGTATAGGTCCATGATGTCAATGTAAATCTAGAATAGTTCCAAAAGATTATAGAAGAAATGCAAAAGGGAAGTTAATTAAGAGGACATTATATTTCTGAAGATATAATACTTTTATTTATGAAATTGACTGAAGGGAATTCACATATATTAAAATCACCCAATAGTTGCTAAAGCCTCCATGCTATTTAGCACAGATTTAAACTAGCTAGGTACTTAATTAAACTCAGAGTAGTTTGTTCAGTTTGTTCCCTTACTCAGACTTGTCTTATCCAGAAATTTCTTGATCAGTATGAAAGCTACATTCAAATTTTTTTCAGTATGAAAACTATATTCAATTTTTTTTAATGTTTATATTGTCTTTGAGAGAGAGAGAGAGAGAGAGAGAGAGCATGAGCAGAGGAGGGCTGAGAGAGGGAGACAGAGGGAGACACAGAATCCAAAGCTGGCTTCAGGCTCCAAGCTGTCAGCACATAGCCCATCGTGTGGCTTAAAGTCACAAACCAGGAGATCATGACCTGAAGTCAGACGCTTAACCAACTGAAACGCTCAGGCCCCCCTGAAATTTATGTTCAAATTGCTACTTTCTATAATTACTTGAGCCAATAGAATAAAAAAAAGTGGCAGTAAAAGTCATAGGATTTGTGCAATATATTTCAATGATTAAACAAAATCCTGATAGGGCCGGAAGTATGATGAGAAAACTTACTTTGATGATAAGGATATAGGGACAAGTTAATTGGCCAACATCAACTAGCAAATTAACAATTAATGACTAAAACAAAATTCCTGTTTTTAGATTTTCTGTCACTAGAATTCTGTTTCAGCTTTGAATAGCATTGCCTTTTATACAATGTTAATTAGTATATTATGGATTATATTATTTCAAAAATATGAGGAATCTAGAACGAAAGAAGTTTCTTCAGTTGTGCAAGCTATGACAGAGGCAGAGTGCACTTAGTCCTTGCTATCTAGTGGTAATTCCACAGTGTATGGCTGTACCAAAATACAGCACCATACATGGGAGAAAGCATCACGATAATAATGTAACTTAGATGTCAGAACAAAACCACATCTCTATGAAAAATAGTTTAATTATCAATTTTTGCCTTCCTTGTGCAATAAAGACTCAACCAAGGTCTATGTGGGCTAAGCTGTCCATCATTGTTAAGTGTCATCAGATTACCTACCGTGGCAGATAAGCAGGAGCATGACTAACAATATTCCAACACCAAGGTGCGGTAGTGCATACGGGACAGAATTCAAGTGGGCTCTACAGGCACAACTAAATTGTATGAGGATCTGGCTCACACTTGGAGTTCCATCTATTCCTGCTGCATTGCCATTTCTCCCTCATAGCACAACTATGCCCCTCTGAGTCCTCAAACTAAAACCCAGCTTATAGATGGTGCCACAAGTTGGTATGACGGGGATGTAAACTGCCACAGCAGTACCATCACATTCAGGTGCCTCGAAAGGACAGTGAAGGAGAATCCTCCCCATGGGCAGAATTTCAATATTTTTAATTCACCATTTCACTGGAAGGAGAGATGACCAGAGATACAGATCCAAAGAGGGCACTGAGGTTCTCCTAGCTGGAGCTCTGAAATTTAAAGTCTGAGATCCTTACACAAAGACACAGAGTCAGACTAGAGATTGTGTCAACTGTGGTGGAGTTAAGTGTCCAGGGGCAACAGTAGCAACGATAACAGTCAGTTAAAACTAGAATTAGTGGGGACGCCTGGGTGGCTCAGTCGGTTAAGCATCTGATTTCGGCTAAGGTCAGGATCTCAAGGTTTGTGAGTTTGAGCCCCGCCTCAAACTCTTGCTGACAGCTCAGAGCCTGGAGCCTGTTTCAGACTCTGTGTTCCCATCTCTCTCTCTGCCTACCTTGCTCATGCTCCATCTCTCTCTCTCTCTAAAAAAATAAATAAACATTAAAAGTTTAAAAAAAAAAACATTGATTAAAGAAACTAGAATTCGCAGTGATGTTTTAGGTGAGTTTTCTCTGGGTTGTCCTTGACCCTTGTCCAAGCCTAGTTCTACAGTACCCCCTGAAACTATGATCTAGCACTTCTCTAAAACTACTATTTTCCTCAAGGTAACCAGAGTTAATTTGCTTTCTGAGGGACGCCTGGGTGGCTCAGTTGGTTAAGTGTCTGATATGCGCACAGATGCTGCTCTCATGGTGTCTGTGTTCAAGCCCTGGCTTGAACCTCAGTGTAGAGCCTACTTGGGATGCCTTCTCTCCACCCTCCCCAGCTCATGCTCTCTCTGTCTCTCTAAATAAATATTTTATTTTATTTTATTTTTTGAAATTAAGAAATCTGACAAATACAATGCCATCTGCCAGGTAAAGATAATTTAGTTTATTTTATTCACCATGAAATATGTTTTCTATGAGTTTATGCAGGATCTATTTGAAAAAGAAAAAAATACCTTTACTTCCAACATGTGCACATTTATCTATAGGGATTTGTTTCAGGACTAGATTGACACCCGAGGGTCATATTTTACAGTTAATACGACCATAGTTAATAACAAATCTCCATACATTGCAATGCACTGTAATATTTGAATGGTTTTCCTAATAATGTCATGGAAAAAAAGAGATGAGTAATTAGAAAATTTCCTAAAGTGCTAGAAGCCTTATGTACTAACTAGTGCTTGGTACTGAGATTAATGTTTTATTTTAAAGAGAAATATGAAGATTTTCCAGATTATTGCAGTTGAAGTAGGATGGAAATTAAAATTTAATCCATACATTTTAATTAGTTTTATTATGAGAATTAGACTAAGTATACTGATGCGGCAGGACCGTGAAATAATCAGCAAGCAGTAAAATAAATTTTTAAAATGCATAATTAGAAAGCAATAATAAATAATGTTTACTTTGTTTTGAATAATCTATGAACTATAATCAGTGCTTCTGTTTATCCGAGTCTGGCTCAAAACATAAATCATATTAATGCCAAATAAACTGCTGGTTTCTTCTCTTGATCTTTTGTTTCTTTCAAAAATATTTGCAGGGGGGCAAGATTTTGACTTTACTCTGAAGTTGGAAGACACTCCTGCTGAATCCATGAATAGAAAGCTTAATTTAAAATTTAATGGCATCATTTACCATATGAATTATTATAATGAAGCCTGTTAAGTGGGTTAGGGCTTCACTGTCTGTGTTCAGAATGCTGGAATATGAATACTGACAATACTGTTCCTTATTGAGCCAATAAAGTATCATCAAAGGAAGCAAGTGACTGAAAGGAATTGTAGTCACTACAAATGTCAATGAAGCCAGAAATAGTCCTTTAAAAATCAGCTATGCTGCCAGTGAATGCAGAAAGGGCAAAGCTTATGAGTCATTGACATAATCAAAGTAATAGTTGAATGGGCTACTAATCAATTAATAATACAAACTAGAATATTCCAGCATTTTATTTCATTTGGATATAGTCAGTTTAAAAGACCACATTTCATGCAGAAAGAGATATAACATTTATATTACCGAAAGATGTTTTTCTACATTTTTTAAAAAGAAAATAAAAGTGATCTACAGCCATGGCCTGAACTTCATTCTGTACTTAAATGTGTAGCTGGGAAGCATTAGAAATAATAAAGAACATTCTTCTTTTCCAGTCTCCAAAAATGCATTTAATCGGAATAATGTAACTGATGGATGTCCTCCACAAAAATATGTAGAGGTGATGGACCAGGCCCAAGTTGCTCATAAGGCACTTAATAAATGAAACCAAGAGAGAGACATACAGAATAATCAAGAATTTCAGAAGGAGTAAGTTGTAGCTTTTTCCAGGTAGAGAGACATAAAAATGTCAGAATTATTTTAAACTGTTTGATACATAAATATGTAATAATGTCTTTGTATCTCAAAAGAGATAATGTAACTTGAAACACTCTTAGGTCAGAATTTATGTACTAATTTTATCTCACTCAGAAGCTAAATTAAAACAAGCCTTGACTCTGATTACATACTGATGAAAATTAGTTTACCAGAGTTATGATAAAATATATGCTTTGATAAAGTTGTATATCGGGACTCACAAAATGGAGCTGCCCCACTGACCAGGGACAAGTCACAAATCTAAATCTAAGTCAATCAGCATTTATGGGAAACTTCTGCCAACGAGAGCTAACATACACCAATCACAGTCCTCTAACTCTGTTTTCTCTACCCTTCAACATAGGACATGCTAGCCTTGTAAGGAACTCCCAACCACCTAGCCAGTCATGCTCTGTTTCTGTTCACCTTTTTTAACATGCTATAAAACTCACTTTGGCCCAAAATCCCTTTGGCGGGGTGCTCCACTTTTTGTGAGGCACTGTATTCCCCTAATCCATGGGTCATTATCTCTTGAATAAAAGACAACAAGTTCAATTCCAATTGCTCTAGATTTGTATTTCACAATTTATACCAATCCAACACACATGTTGATGCTACCTAACATGCCATTCAATATATAAATGTTATTATGTAAAATATTCACTTTATAACTAAAATTATAAGAAGGAAGCAATTTTGAAATAATCCCTCCCAAATGCCCACTAAAATATCTATGAAAAAGTAACAAAAAAGACAAATGTTTATTCTTTTTGAAAAATAAGACTATTGCCACTCTATGAGACATTTCCCTTAATTATATTGTTTAAGAATTTAAGTAAGGAAAATCCAATCAAGGGAAATAAAATAAAAAATAAACCCTTGGAACTACATCAAAATAAAAAGCTTGTGCACAGCAAAGGAAACAACCAACAAAACTTTAAAAGGCAATTTTCAGAATGAGAAAAGATATTTATAAATTACATTTCTGATATAGGGTTAGCATTGAAAATATACAAAGAACTTATAAAGCTCAACACACACACAAAAAAAATAATCCAATTTAAAAAAGGACAGAAGTCATAGGGGGCTTGAAAGACATTTCTCCAAAGAAGGCATCTAGATGGCCAGCAGACACATGAAAAGATGTTTAACGTCAATCATCAGGGAAATGCAAATCAAAACTACAGTGATATATAGCTTCACACCTGTCAGAATGGCTAAAATAAAAAATACAAGAAACAAATGTTGGCAAGGGCATGGAGAAATAGGAACCCTTGTGCACTGTTCATGGGAATGCAAACTGGTGCAGCCACTATGGAAAACAATATGGAGGTTCCTCAAAAAGTTAAAAATAAAAGTATCATATGATCTAGTAATTGTACTACTATTTACCCCCAAAATACAAAAACACTATTTTAAAGGGATGCATGCATCTTTATGTTTATTGCAGCATTATTTACAATAGTCAAATTATGGAAGCACCCCAATGTCCATTGATAGATGAATGGATAAAGAAGAGGTGGCATTTATATAATGGAATATTATTCAGCTAGGTGAATGAATTTTTGCCATTGAAATCATGACATGGGGGGAGCAGGGACTAGAAAGTATAATGCTAAGCAGAAATAAGTCATTCAAGGAAAGACAAATACCGTAAGTTTTCACTCATATGTGGAATTTAAGAAACAAAACAAATAAGCAAAAGAGAGAGAAAAAGAGGCAAACCAAAAAACAGACTCTTCTATAGAGAACACACTGATGGGTACCAGAGAGGATACAGATTGGGGATGGGTGAAATAGGTGATGGGGATTAAAGAGTACACTTATTACATCATGATGAGCACTGAATAATGTATAGAATTGTTGAATCAGTATATTGTACACTTGAAACTAATATAACACTGTATGTTAACTATACTGGAATTAAAATAAACTTAATAAAAAATCCAATTCTTCTTTCACATCTAAGATAGATCAGCTCTAGGAACACAAAATAAAGTAGAAAGATGCTTTAGTCTTCCATCAAGTTACAAACCAGAGACCCTTAAGCTGTAGCAACCATCTTCTAACAGCTGGTAGTGTTCCATTACTATAGATTGTCAGTTTTTCTAAACAGGTACTGTCCAGCCTTAAAAATAGCCCTTAATTTTTAATAGCATGAAAATATATAACTTTTCTGAAATTTAAAATATCTTAAATAAAAACTACATTTGGTGATTGGCAGTGTATTATTTTCTTATTGCTTCTAAATATTACCATGACTCAATGTCTTGAAACATTTCATATCTTACAGTTTGGGTGGTTAAAACCTGACATGGGTCTCACTGGACAAAAATCAAGGTGTTAACATGACTATGTTCCTTCAGGGAGGATCTAGGAGGAGAATCCATTTCTTGCTTTTTCCAGCTTCTAGAAGTTGCCTATATTCCTTGTTGAGAACTTGCCTTAAACCAATCTAACCTTGCTTTCTTCCTTACATCTTTTCTGACTCTTGTGTCTCCCTTTTCCACATTTCAACAAGCCTTGTGATCCCATAGGATTCATCACTATAGTCAGCATAATCATATCTTAAAATCAAATGATAAGCAAACAATTCCATCTGTAATCTTAGCTCCCCTTTCCTAAGTATGTAATATAACATATTTAGGGATTCTAGGGATTTGGACATGAACATCTTTGGAGAATGGGGCATTATTCTATCTACCCCAAGCAGTATAACATTGCTTCCTAGAAATTATTATAAAATTATACACTGGACTTAAACTGAGTTACTGGAGCTATTTCTACAGATTATACTTTCCATGTACTTCAACAGTGTGTTGTACAATTAGGATAAAACTAGCCTATGTCAGGTCAGCAAACCCACATGATATATGCCAAATAAATACTGAAATGAAGCTGTAAATAATACTTCCATCAATGTGGTACACTAAGCTAATTTGAAAATCTCTACCCCCAATCCAAACACAAACAAATAGATATTCTGGATAAAATTTAATATAAAACCTTTTAAAATACATAGCTGAGAGAAGACTATGAGATATGAACTCTCATGAGATATTATCTCTTAAAGCCTTCAATTACAGGAGAAAAAAATTACTGTCCACATTTTGATTGTGATTTTCCTGTAAATAGAATGATTTAACTTTGAGAATAAAGCAAAAAATGTTTTCTAAACCAATTCTGGTTTTTAATATTTTAGTGATACTTATCCTTAAGAGAATTTTAGTACAAATAGAGACATTGTAACAGTATCGTATTTTTGTGTGGATCAGATCTTTAGTTTCCTTGTCAAAAGTTATGTTAACATGGGGAACCCTTTTTAGGTATCAATTCTCTAATTTCTGACCTAGATTATAGGGTTTTTGTACATACTAAATTAATTTGGGGATATTGGATCTAATGTTTGCCAATTTCATGTTGTTAACTTTCTGCTTTGTTTTCAATTCAAATAATAAATAAACAAAAAATAAATAAATAACTGAATAAGTAAAGAAAGGCAAAAAAAGAAACAAGAAAGAAAAAAATTATCAAGGACCAACTACAGGACAAAATTTGAAGAAGGTAAAATTATCTAAAAACAGAAGGCCATACACCTGCAGAAAGAAGCTAGTTTAGTACAATATTAAAAAATGAGGCCACCTGCGTGGCTCAGTCAGTTAAGCATCCAATTCGACTTGAGCTCAGGTCATGATCTCACAATTTGTGAGTTTGAGCACCACATCAGGCTCTGCACTCGACAGTGAGGAGTCCACTTGGGATTGTCTCTGTCCTCTCTGCCCCTCCTCTGCTCATGTTCCATCTCTCTCTCTCTCAAAATAAAGAAATAAATATTTTTTTAAATAGAAACTTTAGAATTAAAATCACTATTAAGTGCAAAAAGTATCATATTGTAATGATATGGTCGGCCTACCAGAAGATATAATTCTAAAACCATAAGAAGCTTATAGTATAGCTTTATTGGTTTGCTTGTTTTTTGTTTATTTATTTAAATTCAAGTTAGGTAACATAGAGTGTAGTATCAGTTATTCAGGAGAAGAACTCCGTGATTCATTACTTATATATAACACCCAGTGCTCATCCCAAAAAGTGCCCTTCTTTTTTTTTTTTTAATTTATTTATGAGAGAGAGAGAGAGAGACAGCATGAGCAGGGGAGGGTCAGAGAGAGAGGAGACACAAAATCCAAAACATGCTCCAGGTTCTGAACTAGCTGTCAGCACAGAGCCCGACGCTGAGCTCAAACCCACAAACCGCAAGATCATGACCTGAGTGGAAGCCAGATGATTAACTGACTAAGCCACCCAGGCACCCCAACCAGTGCCCTTTTTAATGTCCATCACCCATTTAGCCCATCCCCCATTCACCTCCCATTCAGTAACTCTCAGTTTGTTCCCTGTATTTAAGAGTCTCTTATGATTTGCCTCTCTCTCTCTGTTTTTATCTCTTTTCCTTCCCCTATGTTTATCTGTTGTGTTCTTAAACTCCATATATGAGTGAAATCCTCTGATTATTGTCTTTCCTTGACTAACTTATTTCACTTAGCATAATACATTCTAGTTTCATCCACATTTTTGCAAATGGCAAGATTTCATTCTTTTGATTGACAAATAATATTCCATTTTATATATATATGTATATATATATATAATGTGTGTGTGCGTACATATATATGTATATATATATGTATATATATATATATATATACCACATCTTCTTTATCCATTTGTCAGTCGATGGATATTTGGGCTCTTTCTATACTTTGGTTATTGTTGATAGCATTACTATAAACACTAGGGTACATGGTCCCCTTTGAATCAGAATTTTTGTACACTTTGTATAAATGTCTAGTAGTGCAAATGCTGAGAAGTGGGGTAGTTTTATTTTAATTTTATTTATTTATTTATTTACTTATTTATTTATTTTTTATGTTTTATTTATTTCTAGGAGAGAGAGAGAGACAGCATGAGCAGGGGAGGGTCAGAGAGAGAGGGAGTCACAGACTGAAACAGGCTCCAGGCTCCGAGCTGGCAGTCAGCACAGAGCCCAACGCAGGGCCCGAACCCACAAACCGCGAGATCATGACCTAAGCGAAAGTCGGACGCTTAACTGACTAAGCCACCCAGGCGCCCCTATTTTAATTTTTAAAGGAATCTTTAAAACAGAGTGGCTGTTTTCCAGAGTGGCTGAGCTAGTTTGCATTCTCACCAACAGTGAAAAATTGTTACCCTTTCTCTGCATCCTTCCCAACATCTGCTGTTTCCTGAGTTGTTCATTTTAGCCATTCTGACAGGTGTGTTATATGTCACACCTATAATATTGCTTTAAAATTTTCAAATCAGTAATTGACAGTAATTAAAGGAGAAATAAATTGCATTCAAAATATTGACAAGATATTGACAAAATATTGACAAAATATATGACAGATAACAATGGCATAAATAGAAGCTGAAAGCTACAATGACAAATGTTATTCTTTTCAGGTGCACATAGAACAATACCAAAATTATGACTTTCTTCATTATATATCAAAGCTCAACAATCCTTAAAAGGTTAAAAGTCTTTTGAGTATATTTTCTAATCACAATGAAATTGAACCAGAAACCAAGAATAAACACTAACTAGAAAATCTCCAACTATTTGGAAATTAAGGGAAACATTTCTAAATGTCAGATAGGTCAAATAAGAAATCACTATAGATATTAAAAATATTTTCATCAGCAAGTTAATTTAAGAGACAACATTTCAAATTTTGCGAGATGCAGTACTTAAATGAATACCTAAAGCCTAAAGCACATACTGCTGGAGCCCCGTGGCAGCTGGTCCAGGGATCCTTGAAGAATCTACAGTGTCGGCAAGAGAGTATGACAGGCCCAGATTCTTACTGATCATCAGGCAGTCACCTCTGCACTGACTGAGACTCAGCTTGATTTATGGTTAAGTGTATGAGGAACAGCACAGAAGTAGCATTTGCCTTAGACAATGATTTCTGATGATACATTTCTTTGATATGTAAAAATTTCCCAGAACATAGATTTGTAGAAGACTCATGCATAACCCTTATCAATAGTGATTGATGAAGGTGATTTAGATGCTTATCATTTGGGGAAGGAAGGTATCTTTAGCATTCAAATAAACAAGATAATGCTTTTAACATAACAAAGGCAAAAAGTAGTTCTTTGTGAGGAGGGGTCAATAGCCTGTTTGCTTAAGGGGAAGTATAAGAGAAACAGGATCCTCAGGAAACACAATGTGTGCTCCCATAATCACAAAAGAAGTTCCTACCATAAGTTCCCTCACAAGGTGCAATCAGCATATCAGGGCCAGAATAAGTCACTCCTGATACCAATCAACAAGGTGCTTTGGGGATTGGTGCACAAGTAGAAACAATTAGGTGGGAGTGGATATCAGTCATCATCTGACTGCAGGAGACCTTGCAAACCTCCCTTAACCTTACAAGGAGTATTCCCAACTAGTGAGTTCAGAATGGCTTCCAACAACACACATTATAAAGGAATTAAAGTTGAGAATAAATGATGAATGTTTTCATTTCATGGTGATAGAAAAGAGCAATAAATCTTACCAAAGAAAATAGAAAGGAGGAATTAATAAACATAAGAGCAGAATCAATGAAATAGAAAATAAATAAATGTACAATAGAGAAAAATCAACCAAGCTGAGAGATGTTTTATTTAAGAATATGAATTTTTAACAATTCCCTTGAACTAATCCAGAAAATAAAAAAAATTACCAATATCATGAATTAAAAATGAGAGCACACGATAGGTTCACCTAACATTGAAAAGAGAATATTGTGAACAAGTTTACACTAAAATCTGAAAATATAAATAAAATAGTCATATGCTTTGCTAAACCCAACTTAGAAAAAAAATTAAATATTCTGACATGATTAAAAAATGGAATCCAGGGCACCTGAGTAGCTCAGTGAGTTGAGCATCTGACTCTTGATCTCAGCTTGTCATGATCTCACAGTTCATGGGTTCACGGCCTGAGTCAGACTGTGCGCTGATAGCACAGCCTGATTGGGATTCTCTCTCACCTGTTTTCTCTGCCCTTCCTCTGCTTTTCCATGCACACTCGCTCTCTCTGTCTCTCATTTTCTAAATAAATAAACTAAAAAAAAATAAATAAAACATGAATCCATTTCTAAAAATCTTTTAATAAATCAAACTGCTTATGTAAAAGTTTCCACTGGTAAATTAATTCAAGTAGTTAAGAAAGAAACCGGGGTGCATGGGTGGCTCAATTGGTTAAGTGTCTGACTTTGGCTCAGGTCGTGATCTCATGGCTCATGAGTTTGAGCCTTACATGGGCTCTGTGATGACAACTCAGGGCCTGGAGCCTACTTCAGATTCTGTGTCTCCCTCTCTCTCTGCCCCTGTCCTACTCATGCTCTGTCTCTCCCTCTCCTAAAAATAAATAAACATGACAGAAAGAAAGAAAGAAAGAAAGAAAGAAAGGAAGGAAGGAAGGAAGGAAGGAAGGAAGGAAGGAAGGAAGAAGAAAGAAAGAAAAAAGAAAGAGTATCCATTTTATATAAACTCTTCCAGAAAATAATAAAAAAAATTATTTCCAACATATCTAAAATCTCACATAAAAATCTGAGCAGGGCATTTCAAGAATAAAAAATTGCAGATAATATTTTTTACATTTAAGAAGTGGTTTTCATTTACCTTTACATTAGTACTTAAAATACACATTTCCATTTCAAGATGACACTTAAAAATTATTCTAATTCAACAGCAAATATATAATTCTGCAATTACAAAAAAGCTAAACTGAGATCCATAGTTCAGTCATTCTTCTTGTACAAGGATGATTCTGAAATGAATACCACTTTGAAGCAGCTGCTATCAGCTTTTTATGTTTGGTTTAAACACGCACACGTTTTCAGTTGTGGGGAAGCTTATAATGTTATATTCCATGCACTGTTCTGAAAGGGTTAAGAGCCACCAGCCCAAACAACTGAACTACGACTCTATTAGTCTGCAAGACAGGCAGAAAAAAGTTACATTTAGTGGCACAAACAGGATTCCTATATAATATCAAAAGCACGTGATATTCTGCAGCAACTGGGAATACACAGGGATTGGCAGATTGTCCTTTTTTAGAACTAATTTCATAAGAAGAGTTTATGAAGATTCATATTTTACCATTATCAAGTACACTGAAGAGTAACAGGCTACTTTTGGGCTAATTTGACTCCCTTGAATAACCTAGCTGGTTAACTGGTTACTAACAATTTGGTTATTAGGCCAATCAAGTCTACAAGAAATGAAGCTGATATTCAAATTACAAGTTATTGTCTGACCCATTCAAATGATTTATTTTCAACATAAACATATACACTCAACATAAGACATTTAATTAAAGCATTCACCATCAACAAAACCAAGACAGCTTCTATTCTTCTAGGGCTTAGGCTTTGTCCAGAATTCCTTAAACATAGAATAGCCCATAGCAAGAGTCATTGTACCCACAACAAAGCCTTGAGCTGCCCTGTGCACGTGGATCAGGTGAACTGACATTTTAGTATTTCCCCTGCTCTTCAGTTCATATTGTGTATAAATGATAGCTGCCAAGAGCCACCATTCTGACAGAAACAAAAGGTGCTTCTCTAGCTTTTTCCGTAAGTTTAAATCCCTGGTCATCATATGAAGAAAGAGAAATATCTGACCAGCTGACATAGTGACTGAAGAATCCTCCTTGAATACAGGACCTCTGAAGCTCCAACTAACAGATAATTCCTTCTTTCTTCCTTCCTTTTTTCCTTCTTCCTTCTTTCCCTCTTCCTTCTTTCCTTCCTCCTTCCTTCCTTCCTTCCTTCCTTCCTTCCTTCCTTCCTTCCTTCCTTCCCTCTTTCCTTCCTTTCTCTCTCTCTCTCTCTTTCTCTCTCTTTTTAACAGAGAGAGATAGGATGTGAGCAGGGAGAGGGGCAGAGGGAGAGAGAATTCTATCTCAAGCAGGTTCCACATTCAGCATGGAGCTCAATGCGGGGCTCAATCCCATGTCCCTGGGATCATGATCTGAGCCAAAATCAAGAGTTAGTTGCTCAATGGACTGAGCCACCCAGGCGCCCCAATCTTTATTATTAATAGATGCAATACCTTTAACCAAATATTTGGAAGCTGAATTCAGCAATATAAGAGATGAATAACATGTCATAAACAAATGGATTCTATTCCAGGCATGCTAAATTTGTTTACAACTTGAAAATTAATATAATTAGTTGCATTAAAATAAATACTATATCAATACATTATCTAAAGATTTGATAATATTAAAAAAATAAATAAAAATAAAACATAAAAAAAGATTTGATAATATTCAAAATCATTCAGCATTTAAAAAAAACTTTTGAAAACAAGAAAAGCATGTACATCCTAAATATACCAAAAATGAATCCATGAAGACACAAAAACAAATCTTATACTTAATGATGAATTATTAAAAGATTTATTCATAAAGTCAACAATAATACAGATATACTCACTATGCAAGTGCTATTCAATAGTATACTGAAGTGGTAGGCAATTGTAATCAGGCAAGAAAGCCTTATAGAATGACAGTTAAAGAAACAAGAAATTTAAAAAATATATGTATTAAGCCTTCATTATTCACAGGTGACTTGACTGTGATTATAGAGTATCAGAAAGTATCTAAAATATGTTAACATTAATAAGAAATTTAATCAGATTTCCAGACTTAAAAAATCAACATCACAAGCCATGAATCATTTCTATTCATGACAAACAATATAAAAATTAAAATGTTGAATTATTCAATTTTTAATAGATTAACAAAATCAAGTATCTAAAATTAAATTTAATGCAAGATTTTCAAACTCATATACTGAAAACTTTATGACATTAGTGATAGGTTTCTGTGGAAACCTTCTTAAATAGAGGAATATAGCATATTTGTGAATTGGAATGTTGACCATTTCAGTACTATAAATTTCCCCAACTAATTTATAGATCTAATACTATCCAGATTAGGATTCAAACTGGTGCTTGTATGTATGTGTGTATGTATATGAAGAAACTGACAAGTTATTTGTACTATGTATAAACAATAGGAATATAAATAACAAAGAACAGTAACGCCAAATCAAGGAAAAAATCTAGAGGATCTCTATAACCAGATATTAAGATCATAGTAACTATTATAATTAAGAAGGCATTAATAGAGTTTAGAAAGAAATATATCTAAATTCACATTACAGTACAGGACACTGGGAATGAATGATTATTCTATAAATATGCTAAGTCATTTGGATAGTTACATTATCCAAATTAATATTAATCTCAAACTCATACCATAAACAAAATCTATTATAGACAGAATATAAATCTAAACATGGAAGCTAAAACAACAAAGCTTTTAAAAGAAAAATGGAAGACTAACCTTATGATCTTAGGTAATCAAAGATTTCTTTAAAAAAACAAAAGAATAAGCATCCAAAAAATGGCAGCTTGGACCATAGTAAAATTTATTTGGTAAAAATGCATAAAGAATGGAAATATTAGTTAAATTCACATTAAATTAAATATTACATTAAATTAATACATCTTTCATAATTATGTTAAATATTTAATATACTACATGCATATATATGCATCTTGGACCAAAAATAAATGTAATAAATAAAAACAAACTCTTACAAATCAATATTACAAAGTTAGAAAACAAAAGAAAAAAATAGAAAAATACTTGAACAGACCCTTCAAAAGTGAAATATTCAAGAGGCAAATGAATATATGAAAAGTGCTCAAATATATTAGTCTTTAAGGAAATGTAAAATAAAATAGACTAAAACCACTGTATATCCACCAGAAGTTTAAAAATAAAAGAGAAAGACAATTTCAAGTGTTGGTGAGTGTGGAAAAAAATTTGAATTCTCATATACTGCTTCCAGTTTAAATTTGCACTACTTACAAAATTGCTTTGCTGTACTTTTACAACTTAATATACATATATCCTATGAACCAACTATTACCATCCCACAAATAAATATGTAAAAATATATTTGCCAAAAGAGCAACATTACTCATAGTAGTAGTATGTAATATAAATTGGGAAAATAACCCAAATATTCATCAGCATGACAATAAACAAAATGATATATTTATACAATGGCTTACTATATAGTAAAGATAAATAAAAAGAATTATATCTTTGTGGTATGACATGGATATATCACACAAACATAATGTCGATAGATCAAGATGCCAAAGAGACAGGCTATATATATTTGATATATATATGAATGCATATATGTATTTTATATATATTGAAAATGTAAAAAAAAAGAAAAGCAGCAGCAATATACTAATGCAGGTGGGAAGAAGTCAGGATAAAGATTACACTTCTGAGTTGATACTGATTGCAAAAGATAAGCATAATATAGAAACTTCTGGCATGCTGGTAAAGTTCTCTTCTTTACAATCTCTTCTGAGAGCATGGGTTGCATCTCAAGAAAGCACAAGTTTTAACAGGAAAAAATAGAAGCAAATAATACATTTTTTAAAAGTTAAGCACCCATTTATCATTAAAAATGGAGGAAATAGAAGAGAAAAAAACTTTATAACATTAACTATTAAAGCAGCAAACATCTTGCTAAATAGTAATACTTAAAAGTAGTCTATTTTAAATCAAGTGCAAGACTATCACCCTTGGTAATGCTCATTTTCCTGGAAGTCTTAGCTCAAGTAATATGTAACCAAGTAAATATGAGTAGTTTAAGGGATGGAATGTAATAATAACTTTACTGCAGTTATGCACATAAAGTATTATTATTTAATTAGAAAATCTAAGGTACTAAATCAATGGTAGAATCACCAGGAAGGCCAAGTTCTTAGGGAGGCATTATCTGGTATTAGTGAAGATTCTAAACTCTAGAGATCAACTGCATGGATTCAAACATCAGCTCTTCCTCTTATTAATGATGCATGTTATTATGTTCCCTGTACCTCAGTTTCATCATTAGTATAACATAGACAAGATTTCCCACAAGTAGCAATATATGAATTGATATACAGACAGTACATTAAGAACAACATCTATCACATAGTATCCCCCATATAACTGGTTGTCGTTATTTTTATTACTACTACTACTACTGCTACTACTGTTACTACCAACTACTACTACAAAGTGCATACAATGTGCATAAAATTCAAGAACAGAAATGAATAATGTGTCCATAATTAGAGACTAAATATCATAAGAATGTCAATTTTCTACAAATAAATCTATAAACTGGATGCAATTCTGATCCAAATCCCAAAAATGATTTTCAAAGCTGACAAGTAAACCACAAACCCATGTGGAATAATGAAGGGCAATGCATAGCAGAGACTAATTTAAAGCTATAGCAAAAGGAGGAGCATTCATCCTCTCAAATATTAAGACACTTAGTAATACCAGCTGTGTGATGATGGGACAGGGGCAAACAATGAAACCATGATTCATAGCCTCACATATGAATACAGATGTATCTGGTAGCAGTGCCTTTACATATCAGTGGGAAAACTCTACAGTATCTAACTCAGTAGATGATGTTGGAACATCATTGATCATATATAGGAAAATTAATCATACCATATACAAAGCCGATTCTATCTTTCATATGATATATGGATGATAGCACTAGGAGACAGAACACCATATCTGGCCAAATTCAATCTCACATTAGTGCCTCAGAGAGGTCTACAAAAGAAAGATAATATCATGTTGCCTCATCATGAAATATTCTCATTTCATTTTGAAGGAGGATGAACAGAGAAATGGGGAGCTGATTATGATTCCATGTATACATTTTTTAATTCATGACACGATGGGGGAAGTATGAAACTAACTTAATTTTGAGCCTCTATAACTACGATTGAAATTTAGATAGGTCCTCAACAGTGGAAATCTGTGTTTTGGGTTTGTGTGTTTATGTTTTAATTACTTTTCCCCTTTATCTTTTATATGAACCTGTATTTCATAAATGGGATTCATTCTGTGCAGTCTGATGTGTCCAAATGTCAAGGTTAGGCATGTAGCATCAAAATTATTTTACGGCAAACTGACTGCTTTAGATATGAGCATATAATGCAAAGTAGACCTATTACAACTTTCAAAAATAGATATTGGAGGGGTGCCTGACCGGCTCAATCAATAGAGTACAACTCTGATCCTCAGAGTCATGAGTTCAAGCCCCATATTGGGCATAGAGCCTACTTTAAAATAATAATTAATTAATTTAAAAAGAGAGAGAGATGAAGAGAGGTTGGAGAAGCAGCACACTACTCACGAGAATATGTAGATTTAAAAGCATTGTAAGCCTGAGTTGAAGGGCTGTGATCTTTGGCACAATGCAGCCAACACAGAGGAAATTCAACCCAAGAGAAATAAAAGTAAGACAGCTTCCTGATGACATAACAACGCACTTCAACCAGACTTGGCAGAAACCAGTAATCCTCTTTGTTCTTACCACTTTATGTGTTGAATTTAGCAATTGAAGTCTTTTACTATTGTCACCATAAAAAAAATAATAATTTGGGTGAGTTAAACATTAAACTAAGGCCACATACTTACAGAAGAATGATTATAAAATTGATTGCAAATGTCAATAAGGGGCTAGAAGTTGAACAGGTTTCATTCAGGATGAATTTGTTAATACATGTGTTTATTGTCCTTTTAGTAATCTTGTTTTTATTAAGCAAGATCAACTAACTGCTGCAACAAATGGAGGCCAAAATAAGTAGCATATAACATACTGCAAGTCTATGTTCCTCTAAAGTTCATATATTGAAATCTTAACCCGTAATGTGATAGGATGTGCTGGTGGGACCTCTGAGAATTTATTAGGTAATGAAGTGAAGCCCTCATAAGCAAGATTATTTCCTTCATGAAAAGAGGGCAGAAAATGACAAAGCTCATTTCAACTAGCTGAGGATACCAAGTCTAGTCAGTGACTTCTCTGGGCTCAATCATGGTGGCATTCTGATCTCAGACTCCCAGCCTCCAGAACTACAGGTAATAAATTTTTATTGATAAGCCAACCTATCGATGGTGCTTTGTTAAAGGTGCCATAACTAAGACACGGCAAAAATGTATTAGAAGCTCATTTTTTGCTCAAAAAAGTAAATAGATCAGCAGAGCAATCTTCTTCCAAATGGCCAAAAGAATTTCTGCCACTGTCACCTTATGTCACACAAGGCCTCTATGGGAGTGCTCCCCATTCCAAATCAACAGGAAGCCAATAGAGTTTAGAGGAGCATGCATGGGAGTTTTACTTGGCCGAGACTGGTAATGTTATATTTCAGCTGTGCTCATACTTCATTGGTTAGAACTCAGGAAATGTCCACATAAAAGAGAAAGCGAGATGAGAAAATTTTACCTCTGGAATCAAGAAGTGGATAACAGGGGTTCTGGGGTGGCTCAGTTGGTTAATCATCTGACTCTTGATTTCAGCACAGGTCATGATCACAGTTCATGAGTTCAAGCCCTGCATCACAGCTGCCAATAAGAATCAAACAATGCTGCTGGCAGGGCCTATAAGGCACTATTTCCTCAAATTTACTCACTTTGACCTCCTGTAGGGAAAGTTCCTTTATTATATCCACATTCATGACCAAAAGGAACTTCCTTGTTTATTGTTCTCTAGGATATCAGGTTCTATTCTCTTGGAGACACTTACTTGTTCATTAGTTTTGGAAACTATACACATTGCACAAGCTATGTCCTTCTTGTAGGAGTCTACAGATTGTTTTGAGTCAATTTTTTAAAATTTTTTTAACGTTTTATTTATTTCTAGGAGAGAAAGAGACAGCATGAGCAGGGGAGGGTCAGAGAGAGAGGAAGACACAGACTCCGAAACAGGCTCCAGGCTCTGAGCTGGCAGTCAGCACAGAGCCCGACGCGGGGCTCGAACCCACGAACCGCGAGATCATGACCCAAGTGAAAGTCGGACGCCCAACTGACTAAGCCACCCAGGCGCCCCTTGAGTCAATTTTTTAAAATTTTATATATTTATTTTTTTAGTCCTAAGCAGTATTAGAAAAAAACGGTATAGCAGGCACAAAATGTTGATCTTTAAGTGATCAGGGATTTTCATAAAGCTAGAATTACTAAGTGAGTGTGCTATCAATGAAAGGTGACCAAGGAAACAAAAACATATATCATTGGTATATGGGGAAATGACACTTTACTTCAAAGGGAAGCAAGGCTTTATTTTAAAAATAGGGCTAAAACAATTAAACATATGGCTTGGGGAGTGGCTGCACAACTGTTAAAATAAGATACATATATTTTCATAAAAATATACATACATACATGTGAACATAATTTGTATGAATCAATGGTTATAGCAATACATAAAAATTTTAAAAAGAAAAATAATCTACTATTTTACTACCATTAACTTCGTACTAAAAATTGACACACACAGTACAAGGAGGTTCCAGTTTCTAGCTCCCTATGTAGAGAGCTTTAAAGTCACCAGTCCATCTTAACAAGTAAAATCGAACAAAGTGAAAAACCAACAACTCTTCTTGGAGCCATAAGAAAGAGGAGAACACAGGGCAAACTGCTGACCCCCAAATTAGAGAGACAAACAGGCAAACACAGATGTCTTAGTTTACTAGAGCAGAGACTCAAAAGCAGAAACTTCTATAAGAAACCAGGGCCAGGTAAGAAAAACTGAACTGTATTGACGAATTGCTGGAGGCTCAGTACAGACAACTCTGAGAATTAAAATCATAAACATCTTCCACAATATTATGAGCTTTACCTCCAACAGCCTGGCCAGATTCCCATGGTAAATATTGGAAAATAATCTCCCAGGGCTTCCAGCAGGAGGAGAAGAAAAGAAATAATGTTTATTTTATTTTTTTAACATTATCATTTTTTTTATTGTGGCAAAACATATCTGACAAAAAATTTTGTGATTTCTATTAAGCATTTTTAAGTGTATAATTCCGCAGCACTAATTACGTTCAACCATCAACTGTTTCCAAAATTTTTTTCATAGAGAAATATGGTCATTTTTCTTTATTTATCTATTTATTTATTTAAATTTTCCATTTTTTCCTTTTTTTTCAAAGTTTTATTTAAATTTTTGGGGCACCTGGGTGGCTACTCAGTTAAGCATCCGACTTCGGCTCAGGTCATGATCTCACAGTTCAAGCCCCGCGTCAGGCTCTGTGCTGACAGCCAGCTCAGAGCCTGGAGACTATTTCGGATTCTGTGTCTCCCTCTTTCTCTGACGCTCCCTTGTTCATGCTGTTTCTCTCTCTCTCTCAGAAATAAATGAAAACATTAAAAAATAAAATAAGTCTAGTTAGTTAACATATAGTGTAATATTGGTTTCAGGAGTAGAATTTAACGATTCATCACTTACATATAACACCCAGTGCTTAACATGACAAGTGCCCTCCTTAAAAACCAACATCCACTGAACCCATCCCCCACCCAACTTCTCTACAGCAACCTTCATTTTGTTATCTATATTTAAGAGTCTCTTACAGTTTCTTCCCTCTCTTTCTCTTTTCCATCCCCTATGCTGCTCTGTTTCATTTCTTAAATTCTACAATTGAGTGAAATCATATGGTATTTGTCTTTCTCTGACTGATTCATTTCACTTAGCATAATACCCTCCAGTTCCATCCACATTGCCATGTTGTTGTGAATGCCAAGACTTCATTCTTTTTGATGACTGAGTAGTATTCCATTGTATATGTATATATACATACATATACAAATTTCTTCATTCACTCATCAGTTAATGGATATCTGGGCTCTTTCCATAATGGCTATTGTAGATAATGCTGCTTATAAACATCAGGCTACATGTGTCTCATTGAATCATTATTTTTGTATATTTGGATAAATACCTAGTAGCACAATTGCTGGGTCTAAGGTAGTTCTATTTTTAACATTCTGAGTAAACTCCAAACTGTTTTCTAGAGTGGCTATATGAGTTTACATTCCAACCAACAGTGTATGAGGGTTCCACATTCTCCATATCCTCACCAACATCTGTATTTTCCTGTGTTGTTAATTTTAGACATTCTGACAGGTGTGAAATGATATATCATTGTAGTTTTGATTTGTATTTCCCTGATAATAAGTGAGGATGAGCACCTTTTTATATGTCTGTTGGCCATCTGGATGCCTTCTTTGAAAAAATGTATATTCATGTCTTCTGGCCATTTCTAACTTGGATTAATTGTTTTTGGTGTGTTGAGATTAATAAATTCTATAGAGATTAAAAGATATTAAAAGATAATAACCTTTTATCAGATAGGTCATTTGCAAATATTTACTCCCATTCCATTGGTTGCCTTTTAGTTTTGCTGATTATTCCCTTCATTGTGCAGAAGCATATTACCTTGGTCAAGTCTTAATAGTTTATTTTTGCTTTTGTTTCCTTTGATGCCAGAGACAAGTCTACTAAGAATTTGCTATAGCTCAGGTCAAAGATTGCTGCCAAATTGATAAATCCCTGGCCAGACTTATCAAAAAGAAAAGAGAAAGGACCCAAATAAGTAAAACCATAAATGAAAGAAAATAGATCACAACTAATGTTGCAGATATGCAATTAGAAGAGAATATTATGAAAAATTATATGCCAATACATTAGGCAATCTGGAAGAAAATGGACAAATTCCTAGAACCATACAAACTACCAAAACTGAAACAATAAAAAAATAGAAAATTTGAACATACCCATAATCAGTAAATAAATTGAATCAGTAATCAAAAATCTCACAACAAACAAGAATCCAGGGCCAGATGGCTTCACAGGGGAATTCTACCAGACATCTAAAGACAAGTTATATCTATCCTTTTCAAACTATCAAAAAAAAAAAAAAATAGAAACAGAAGGAAAACTTCCAAATTAATTCTACAGGGTCAGCATTACCTTGATTCCAAAACCAGACTAACTCCACTAGAAAGGTGAATTACATGCCAATATCCCTGATGAACATGGATGCAAAAATTCTCAACAAGATACTGGCAAACTTAAACCAATGGTACATTAAAAGATTATTCACCACTCTCAGTGAGATTTATTCCTGGGTTGCAAGGGCGGTTGGTTCAATATGTGCAAATCAATCAACATGATACATCACATTAATATAAGAAAGGATAAAAATCATATGATCTTCTCAGTAAATACAGAAAAAGCAATTGACAAAATACAGCATCCATTTTTGATAAAAATACTCAACAAAGTAGGGAGAAAGGGAACATACCTCAACATCATCAAGGCCGTATACAAAATTTCTACAGCTAATATCATTCTCAATTGGGACAAACTGAGAGCTTTTCCTCTATGGTAAGGAACAAGACAGAGTTATCCACTCTTACCATTGTTATTTCACATAGTACTGAAATCCTCAGCCCCACAATCAAACAATAAAAAGAAATAAATAGGCAAGGAAGAAGGCAAACTTTCACTACTCACAGATGTTATACTCTATGTAGAAAACTCATAAAACTCAACAAAAAATTTCTAGAACTGATACATGAATTCAGCAAAGTTGCATGATACAAAATCAACATATAGAAATTTGTTGCATTTCTATACATCAATAATGAAGCTTCAGAAAGAGAAATCAAGGAATTTACCTCCAAAGAGGTAAAGGATCTGTATTGTGAAAACTATAAAACACTTATGAAAGAAATGGAGGATGACAAAAAGAAATGGAAAAGCATTTCATGATTATAGATTGGAAGAACAAATGAATATTGTTAAAATGTCTAAACTACCCAAAGCAATCTATACATTTAATGCAATCCCTACCAAAAGGCCATTAGCACTTTTCACAGAGTCAGAACAAACAATTCTAAAATTTGTATAGAGCCACAAAAGACCCCCAATTGCCAGAGCAATCTTGAACAAGTAAACCAAAGCTGGAAGCATCACAATTCCAGACTTCAAGCTATATTACAAAGATGTAGTCATCAAGACAGTATGGTGCTGGCACAAAAACAGACACATAGATCAATGGAACAGAATAGAAAACCTAGAAACAGATCCACAACTCTATGGTCAACTAACCTTCAACAAAGCAGGAAAGAATAACCAATGGAAAAAAAGACAGTCTCAACAAATGGTGTTGGGAAAACATGACAGCAACATGTAGAAGAATTAAACTGGACCGCTTTCTTACACCATACACAAAGAAATAAATTCAAAATGAATGAAAGTCCTAAACATGAGACAGAAAATCATCAAATCTTAAAGAAGCTGTTTTTAAATACTCCAAAGCATGCTGTTCTTCTTAACAAGTTCTGCTCCAATGTGAAACTACTTAACCAGAGCCTATCCCACTGGGCTATTATCAGAGCATAATTGGCCTAAGGAAGGCAAATATCCAATACCAGCCCACTCTAACTAACGTATTCCAACTAAGGAGACAGAAATGAAATGAGAAACATTTGTAAAGTTTACAGTCCAGACGCACAACCTACTAAAAGATTAAGCCTTAATTGTAGAACTATAAAATGTTTCCCCTCCCCTGACACCTCACCATGCATTACTAAAAGCCTATTTATAGTAGTTACTTTAATTTAATATATCATGTCTGACTATCAAGGAAAATTATTAAGACATTATATATAGAGAGATGTATATATTCATACATATAATTTTAATTATAAAGAATTATAAAAGGATGATATATATACACACATATAATTTTAGGTAACAGAGCAAGAAGCAGAACCAGACATGGCAGAGATGTTGGGATGTCAGGCAAGGAATTTAGAACAATTATAATTAATATGTCAAGAGTTTTAGTGGATAAAGAATACAACGCGCAAGAAAAAATGGACAAGGAAGCAGAGAGGCAAAAATACTAAAGAGTAAAAAAGAAATGCTATAGATTAAAAAACCTGTAACAGAAATAAAACTTGCCTTTGATGGGGCTTATTAGTATATTGGACACAGGTGAGGAAAGGCTCTCTGGTATCAGGAGAATGCTCTAAAACTGAAAAGCAAAGACTGAAAAGACTAAAAAAGCAGAATAGAAAACCTAAGGACTGTAGAACAACTACAAAACATGTCACATATATAATGGGATTACATAATGAGATTACCAGAAGGAAAGGAGAGAAATGAACAAAATAAATATTTGAAATAATAATGACTGAGGATTTCCCCATCTTAATGTCAGATACCAAAACCCATATGCAGAAGGTTCAGAGAACACCAATGCGATAAATGCCAAAAACTTCAGGTAGGAATTAATGAGGGAGCATAAGGCGAGCCGACAGGCCACAAACACCACCCCCCTCCCACTCAGGTGGGATATGTGTGATATTCCTCAGACACAGGCTGCTCAAGAACAAAGGAATGGGGAAAAACCAATGGTTAACTGTTAGAGCTCACAGTCCTGCAGGACCTAAGCCCCCATCACCCCTCCATAGTGCTGTGGGAAAGAAAGGCAGAAGGAAATGGCATACAGAACTAAATTTCTTTATAACCTGCAGCCCATTGACAAATGCTTGAGGCAGGCAGAGTAAAAAGTTTCTACAGGAACTCCTCACTATTTTAATGTTAATGCTTTGCTGGAGGGAAAACCACCTTAGCCTGACAATAGCTAGGCCTGCAGTACTCTGTGAGTCTTCTTTCTCATATGAAAATCTCACTAAAAACTTCCCTTGGACTTTAACTCCACAAACCCCACAGTATATAACTCTCTTCATGGTGCCAGGGCAGCTCTTCCTGCCCATGAGTCCTGTCTCCATGCTTCAATAAAATCATTTTTTTGCACCAAAGACATCTTCAAGAATTCTTTCTTGGTCATCAACTCTGGACCACACAAACCCCACTGTCACCCCAAAAACCTCATCAGGAATATAATTTTCAATTTACAGAAAATCAAAGATAAAGAAAAAAATCCTGAAAAAAAAAATCTTACCTATAAAGGAAAAAAATCATATTCCACTTCTCTTCAGAAACCATCCATGCAAGAATAGAGTGGAGTGAAATATTTAAATTGCGAGAGAAAAAGTGTTACCAGCTTTGAATTCTATAACTTGTGAAATTATCCTTGAAAAATGAAGGAGAAATAAAGATGTTCTCAATCAAAACTGAGGAGATTTGTTGCAAAGATAAATGCCATTCAAGAAATGTTACTTAGAGAGAAAGAAAACAATATAGATCTGAAACTTGACTTTTTTTTTAATGTTTATTCATTTTTGAGAGACAGAGAGACAAAGCACAAGGAGGGCAGGGACAAAGAGAGAGGGAGACACAGAATCCGAAGCAGGCTCCAGGCTCAGAGCTGTCAGCACAGAGCCTGATGCGGGGCTCAAACCCACGAAGCATGAAATCATGACATCAACTGAAGTTGGATACTTAACCAACTGAGCTACTCAGGCACCCCTTGAATTTATTTATTTATTTATTTATTTATTTATTTATTTATGCCAAAGGAAGAGTACCAAAGAAGAAATAAGTGAAGATAAAACAACCTTTATTTTTTTATTCTTAATTAAGTTCATAGAAATATGTTTATTCAAAATAAGAATAGCAACAGTGTTGAATTATATATGATTATATATGTGTGTATATATTCTTATGTAAGATTATATATAAGTGAAATGAATGACAGTAATGATATAAGAAATGGGAGGAAAAAGTAAGGATTTGTTAATATAAGATACTCATGTTACCATAAATTGAACTGTTATTATTAGAAAGTGGATTTGGATTAGATATACATTGCAAACTTTAGGGCAGCCACTAAAAAAGGTTTAAAAAAGTGTAAATGATATGCCAATGAAGAAGAGAAAATGCTCAAGAAAATTAAAAATAAAATGCTTAATTAAAACCACAAAAGGCAGAAAAAGAATGAAAGGCATAGAAACAAAGAACAAGGGCAAAAAATAGTAAACAGTAATGAATATGACAGATATTAATTCAACTATATCAATAACACTTTGAATGTCAATAGTATAAATGGACCAATTAAAAGACAGAGATTGGCAGAATGAATCAAAAAATATGACCCAACTATATGTTGTCTACAAGAAAACCACTGTAAATATGAAGGCATATAAACTAAAAGTAAATAGATGGAGAAATGTATGCCGTGCTAATGATAATCAAAAGAAAGCATGAGTAGCAATATTAATTTCAGATAAGGCAGACTAAAAGTTAAGGAAAAGTAACAAAGACAAAGAAGGACATTACATAATGATAAAAGAGCCAATTCTCCAAAAAGCCTTAAATTTGAATGCACCTAACAACAGAGCATCAAACTCCATGAGGCAAAGTCTACATAATTGTCAGGAGAAACTGATAAACCACCATCATAGTTGGAGACTTTAATATGACTCTCTCAGAAACAGAAGAGATGGAAAATTAGTAAGAACAAAGTTGACCTCAACACCTGAACAGAATTAACATCTGTGAGCTACTTTACCTAGGACCAGTAGCAAACATCCTCAACAAACACTAACAAATTGATCCAAACAACCTGTAAAAACAATTATACACTATGATCAAGTGAGTTTATCCCAGGTACACAAGGCTGTTTCAACATTAAAAAAATTATTAATATAATCTGTCACACTAACAGACAAAAAAGAAAAGTCACGTGATCCTATCAATAGAGGTGTAAAAATATTTGAGAAAATCTAGCATACATTCGTGACAAAAATCTCTCAGTAATTTAAGAATAGAGGGGAACTTTTACAACTTGACAAAGAGTATTTACAAAAACTTACAGTAACATCATACCTAATGGTGAGAAACTTGAAGCTTTCTCACTGTGACCAGGTATTAAGTAAAGATGTCCCCTCTCACCACTCCTTTTCAACATCATACTGAAAGTCCTTGCTAATTTAATAAGGCAGAAAAAAGAAATGAAACATATGTAGATTGAGAAGGAAGACATAAAACTGTCTTTGTAGAAGATATGATCACCTATGTAGAAAATCCAAAGAACTGGTTTAAAAAATTCTTAGTATGAATAAATACTTATAGCAAGTTTGCAGGGTGCAAGATCAATTCACCAAAGCCAATTGCTGCCCTATATATCTATAATAAACAAGTGGAATTTGAAATGAAAAACATATTAACATTTATATTAGCAATCAAAAACTGAAATACTTTGATACAAATCTAACAAAATATGTACAGAATCTGTTGGAGGAAAACTACAAAACTGTGGTGAAAGAAATTGAAGAGCTAAATAAATGGAAAAATATTCTTTGTTCATGAATAGAAAGACTTAATAAGACTCAATAAGACTCAGGATGTCAGTTCTTTCCCATTTGATCTATGGATTCAATACAATTCCATTCAAAATCCCAGCAAGCTATTTTATGTATATCAACAAACATTTTTTTTTAATTTTTTTTTAATGTTTTATTTATTTCTAGGAGAGAGAGAGAGACAGCATGAGCAGGGGAGGGTCAGAGAGAGAGGGAGTCACAGACTGAAACAGGCTCCGGGCTCTGAGCTGGCAGTCAGCACAGAGCCCAACGCGGGGCTCGAACCCACAAACTGCGAGATCATGACCTAAGCGAAAGTCGGACGCTTAACCAACTAAGCCACCCAGGCGCCCCGATATGTATATCAACAAACATTAAATCTGAAGTTTATGTGGAAACACAAAAGACCTGGAAAAATCAGTATTGTAAGAGAAGAACAAATTTGGAAGACTGATGCTACCTGATTTCAAGAGATATAAAGCTACAGTAATTAAAGCAGTATGCAATGGATTAAAAAATAGAAAAATAGAACACATGGAACAGAATAGAAACCCTGGAAACAGACTTCCATAAATATAGTCAACTGACCTTTGACAAAGAAGTATAGATAATAAAATGGAACAAAGACACCCTCTTCAACAAATAGTACTGGAACAAGTGAACATCCATTGTGCAAAAACTTATATAATGACCTTACACCCTTCACAAAACAATAACTCAAAATGGGTCTAATGGTAAATTGCAAAACTATAAAATTCCTAGATATGAGAAAACCTAGATGATCTTGGGTATGGCCACGTCTTTTTGGATACAAGCGAACAACCTATGAAAGAAAGAGCTGATAATCTGGACTTCCTTATAATTAAAAACTTTTGCTCTATAAAAGGCATATTTTCAAAACAATTAAAAGAGAAGGCACAGACTGGGAGACTTACAGAAGACACAACTGATAAAGAATTTCTAAGCAAAATATGAAAGGATTCTTAAAACTCAAAACTAAAAAATTAACCCAATTAAAAAATGGGCCAAAATTCTCAAAGAAGATATCCAGATAGCATTAGCATGTGAAAAGATGTTTTGCTTCATCTGTCATCAGGGGAAATCAAATTAAAACAACGAGAGACCACTACATACTTATTAGGGTGGCACAATCTGGAACACTGACCGCATTGTGACAAGTTATGTGGAGCAACAGGAACTTTCATACATTATTGGTGGGAATGCATTTCGGTATAACCACTTTGATAGACAGTTTGGCAGTTTCGGACGAAACTACACATACTCTTAACCATATGATTGAGCAATTGTACACCTGAGTCTTTACCCAAAGAAGCTGAAAACGTATGTCCACACAAATCTCGCACATAGATGTTTATAGCAGCTTTATTCATAATTGTAAAATAATGGAAGCAATGAAGATTTTATTCTTTAGGTAAATGGATAAACTGTGGTGTATCCAGACAATGCAATATTATTCAGTTCTGAAAAGAAATTAGCCATGAAGCCATGAAAGACATGGGGTAAATGTCAATACATATTGCTAAGTGAAAGAAATCAATCTGGGGGCACCTGGTTGGCTCAGTCGGTTATGTGTAGGACTCTTGATTTAGCCTCAGGTCATGATCTCATGGTTTTTGAGTTCAAGCCCACATAGGGCTCTCTGCTGTTAGCATGGAGCCCACTTCTGATATTGTTTCCCTCTCTCTGTGTCTCTCCTTGTTTCTCTTTTTCTCTCAAAAGTAAATAAACATGAAAAAAAAAGTCAATCTGAAAAGCGTAAATACCATATGATTCCAACTATACAACAATCTGGAAAAAGGCAAAACTATGAAGACTATGGAGACAATAAAATATTAGTATTTGCCAGGATTGGGAGGGGGGAGAAGATGAATAAGTAGAGCAAAGATACTCTGTATGATAATGTATGATAATATAACATATTTCATTATGCATTTATCCAAACCATAGAGTGACCCCTGAAGTAAAGTATGGATGGACATTGAGTAATTATGATGTGCCAATGTACTTTCATTGAGGATTTAAAATGTTGATGAATGAGGAAGCTACTAATCTGTGGGGTCAAGAGCTATATAAGAAATCCCTGTACCATCCTCTCAATTTTGTTACAAACTTAAATTCTTTTAAAAAATAAAGTTTCTTTTTTTTCTAAAACAAAGGCACAATCCAAAAAAAAAAAATACAAGAAAGGGCAATTACATAAAAACTCATGGCTAAATTTAGGTGCAAAAATCTGAAACAAAATATAGACTAACGGAATCAATCAGTTTTTAAATAAAAGGTAAAAGAGACATGGCAAAATTGGATTTATTTTTGAATACAAATGTGGTGTTATATTTTAAAAAATAAATACAATACACCACATTAGCATATTAATGGGGAAAACTATATGGTTCCTTCAAAAGATATTCTGATAAAATTAAACATTCATCCAGGATTTTTTAAAAAGGAAAACTCTTGGCAAATACAATAATAAACTAACTCCCTAAATTTAATAAAAGTACACAAAAAAACAACAGACAAAAATACAATTGAGACATTTTCTTTGAGATGAAATGCAAGATAATTCTTAGTTTTTATTAGAAGTGTACAGGAGTTAAAGCTATTGTAGTAGTCAGGAAAAATAAATAATATTTATGAACTGGGAAGAAAAACCTAGGTTTTTACTCATAGATGACAAGATAGTCTATATAAAAAATACAAATGAAATTATAGAAAAAAATATAATTGACACAATATATAAAGTTTCCCAAATCCATATATAACCAGTAGAACCTATAGAACATAATGACCTCCTTCAAATAAAGTTCTTAAAATTCAATTAGAAAATAAGGAAAGTGTATGAATGAGCTCTTATGCATAAAGTTACACAAAGCACCAGGATATATGAACACAACCATATATATTATGCATATATAAATATACACATATATTAAATGCATATATATCATATGTAAAATGATCAAATGTACCAATCATCAAAGAAATGCAAATTAAATCAATAAGAGTTTTTTTCACATACAGACTGACAATACAACTAAAGTCAAGCAGTAGGAAGAATTTGTGGAAATGAGTATTCTCATACATATTTGATGAAAATGTCCATTAGTAAAATCCATTCATAGTACAATTAGATGGTACTTCATAAAATTAAAATGTCCATAAGTTTAGACAATGCAATTCAAATTTCTGGAAATCTATCCCACATTAATATTCACATAGAAGCATGAAGATATTCATTCATTCATTCATTCATTCATTCATCCATTCAGTAATGATTTATTAAGTGCCTCTGATAGTAGGACCTATTTTTGTCACTCAGAAGTATCAAACAATAAGATCAATAAGACTTACCTTATTATTCCAAAAATCTTAATGCTAGAAGAATAGAGTGTTAACAAACAAACTAATAAAGAACACAATTACTAATGATCATGAAAGAAATAATAATTGAGAGTTTTCCTTTTCTGAAGCATTAATAAATGTATTGGTAGGGAGGCAACACCAGCTATGAAGAGATTTATGGCAGCTGTCTTGTGAGGGATACTCCAAGAAAATTGTGTTCACTGTTTATGATGGGAAAAACTGAATCCCAGTATAGTATTGGCCAGATGAAGAAGACATATGGAATTAATACAAAACCACAAGGAATAGATAGTAACAAGAGTATATTGACTTGCAGGAAACTGAAGCAGTTGACATTTTATTATGATATCCCTATAATGCAATAAATGGGCAACCTGTAAGTGTTTGACATTAAGGAAAAAAGATCAGTCCAATGGGTAAAAAATTAACATAGTAGAATAGCAAATTTATGCTCTTAAGTCAATTTATAGAAGATTAGTCTTTTCTCTAATGAATGGAAAGGCTTTGGGTGCCTGGGTGGATCAGTGGGTTAAATGTCTGACTTTGGCTCAGGTCATGATCTCGTGGTTTGTGGGTTCAAGCCCAATGTCAGGCTCTTGTAGCCTGCTTGGATTCTTTGTCTCCCTCTCGCTCTGCCGCTTCCTCACTCATATTCTGTCTGTCTCTCTCTCAAAAAATAAATAAACATTAAAAAAATTTTAATAGTATATGTCTCCCCGTGGATACCATGGATCCACAACTAATCCTGTGGTTATTTTTTTCAGTTTCTGAATGCAAAGTTAAAAGTTAGAATTCTTATATTGACCCCCCACTATAGGGTAATAAAAACTAAGAACAAAACAAAACAAAACAAAAACAGAAAACAACAACAACAACAAAAAACCTCTCGGAACTGCTCCTGTCCCCATATACAAATAGAAGATTTAAAAAAAACAATACTACATCTGTAAAAAAACTTAAGATTTTTACTAATATTTGAAAATTTAATAGTTGAAGGGATGGTAATTCCTATCCTACCCATTTTTACCTTTTCTGTTTGAGCGGGAAAGCCTGATAGATCTCAGAAAATAATTGCAGATTATTATTAAAGCGATTAGGTTGTAGAGTTCCAACAATGTTGGAAGTCTACATGGACAATGACAATGGTATATGGAGTACCTGATAAGTCTCAATGGGAGAATCACATTAAAGACTCATTAGTATTGGAATGAAGCTATGTCCTCTATTGCCAAAAACTATTCTACTTTTGAGTAGCAACTCCTGGCAATTTATTGGGCTCTGGCAAAGACTGAATGTCTAATTAAAAAACATCAAGTAAATATGCAACATGAATTGCCCATCATGAACTAGTTTATATCTACTCCATCATTGGGTGGAAATGCTATGTATGAGACAAGAGGCAACAGCACCAAGGACCCAGAATTAAATTGCATGAGCTGGTGGCTCAGAATTCATGATGACTATTCATGCTGCTTTCCATCTCTTCCTAAACTCATAGCCTTGGCCTCAGTAGGGTTTCACGGTGACCAGTTAACAGGAGATGAGAAATGCAGACCTGGTTTGTGGAATGTGAAAGGCCACGGGATTATTGCATTACTGAGGATCAGTAGTAAGGAAAAGCCTACAAAGTGTCTCATTTCAGGCAGTATATCTGGCTGTCTACTCTTCCTGAACGAAAAGAGTTTTTGAGATATACTGATATTCGTACTCATGGGCAAGAGCTGAGGGTGGCTGCTGGCTATACAATTGGAAAGGAAAGGTTTGAAAACAGAAAAAGTAGGTCTAAAGGAGAGGTATGTATGAAACCTTCAGAATAACCACAGAGTGTGAAGATAGTTGTGACTGGCAATGTCAAGTTCAGGAGTCCTCAAGATCACCCTCACTTCTGACATGGATTTTAAGTTTGAAGGGGTTCCAAGAACACTCAGTTTTAATAAATCAACAGGAGATTTAACAGAATTCATAAAAAAGTATTATATTCACAGATACAGTTTGTTACAGCAAAATTATACATATCAGTATCAACAAAGTCCAGGAGTCACCAAACACAAGCTTCCAGTTGTCCTCTCCCAGAGAAGTCATTCATACAGTGCCTTTTTTTTTCCATAATGAATGACTATATGCATTGAGTAGTGCAGAAGAGGGAAGCTCACCTGAGTCTCTTTATGGTGCATGCCAGACACAATTCGAAGTGTTTTAAAACATAAAAAAGTAGGGGTGCCTGTGTGGCTCAGTCTGTTAAGTGACTCTTGATTTCGGCTCAGTTCATGATCTCACAGTCTGTGGGTTCAAGCCCCACATCGGGCTCCATGCTGATGGTGCTAAGCCTGCTTGGGATTCTGTCTCCCTCTCTCTCTGCCCCTACCCCTGCTCGCTCTCTCTCTCTCTCTCTCTCTCTCTCTCTCTCTCTCTCGGTTCCTCCCTCTCAAAATAAATAAATAAACATTAAAAAAGAAAGAAAGAAAAAAAACCTTATGAAGTAAAAACACATTCTCTTGTCCCACGTAACAACTTGATGAGATAGTATCATTTTTCTCCCCATTTTATGGTTAAAGAAACAAGCATGTAACCTGATCAAGGTCACAGGTAGTAGAGACAGAAATATAAACCATGCCATCTGGCTAAAAAAAATCTTTATCTTAACTACTATTGTATGCTGATTGAATTACTGGAGTGCTGCTCTCATTTTCTTGCAAATAGGTTTAACTTCCTGGAAACAGTTTGATAGAATCTTTCATTTTAGAAGAAACCTCTACTATGTATTTGCATAACTTAAAAACCCAAGAGATTCCTCTTTTTGTCAAAGCAGGGGTGGCATAAGAGAAAATTTGCACCATGGTCCTTTTACATTGCAACCTTTAGAGAAATTATTTGCTGATTTAAAATGGAAACACACAAAAGCAGCCATTGTCTAGACTTGAGGTTTTAAAAAATTATTGCCTTTTTTCATCTGGCTGAAGAAAGTGCAACACAGGAGTTAAGTTTAAGTATGTACAAAACAGGCTCAATTACATTAAATAAGATTTTTTTAATAATAGGAATTTTAATGATTTAACTAAATTTTCTGAATACAACATTTATGTCTTTAGAAATTCTCACCAGCCAGTGAAATATTTTTCATTCAAAGTAGCTGAGTGATCTGTCTTTTGAATAATAGTAAATATGGCTCACATTTATTTTAAAATGTCAGAAATGAGTCCAGTTGACAATATTAATAGAGTAGAAAGTCCATGATCACAGAAGGTTTCCTGTCAAAAATGACAACCTTCTAAATTACTTTTCACAGTTGACCTGCACACAAGCTTAGATGAACTAAGTAAGTTAGTCAAGTTAACAGTGAGTGTAAACGTGAGATAAATCTCAGAATTTCAATGATACTTATCACTGTACATATCTTGGAGTTGAGTAAAGAAAATAGAGATAAAGCTTACCTACTTCCTATAACCACCTAAGAATGAAAAGTATATTAATACCAAGTTCAGAGAAAGCAGATTTTTAAAACATATCTAATGCAATAATTCAAACAATACAACAGGGATTTATTTATCATCAGTGAAAGAAACTGTTAATAAGATGTCAAATAAATCATGTTTATGATTAAATCAAACTATAAAGATGGCATTTACAATTAGGAATATTAATTTCTTTTCTAAATTCAAACTTTAATTCCTGAAATTGAAGAGTAGAAAATAAATACAGAATACTTCCATGAGGTAATCTATCACCCAAATATAATTGTTCAGCATATTTTTAAGTTTATTGATTTATTTTGAGAGAGAGAGAGAAACAGAGACAGAGACAGAGATAGAGTGAGAGACAGAGAAAGGGGGAGGGAGAATGAATGGGGGAGGAACAGAGAAAGAGAGAGAAAGAGAGAATCCCAAGCAGGCTCCCTGCACTCAGTGCAGAGCCTGATGTGGGGCTTGAACTCAAAAAACTGTGACATCATGACCTGAGCTGAAATCAAGAGTCAACCGACTCAGTCACCCTGGCACCCCAGCAGCATATTTTAGATACAAGATGAAAGTAATCCTTAAAACTTAAATAATATTTCATGAAATATACAAGTATAAGTTCTGAGGGTAGAGATTAGAATTTAGTTTATTATTATACTTAATATTTAATGAAGACATGCAATGTTCTGGACACTCTTTTGTCATCTTATATGGATTATTCACTTACTAATCACAATAAACCTATGGCAATTTCCTATTTCTAGTTCTACTGTCTTAGATATGAAACTGGGGTATCAGAAAATATAAAAATTTGCTCATAGTGGCAAATGTAGAGAAAGATTAAAATACAGACGTCATGCCTTGCATTTTAAAGCATCAACACAAGGAAGACTGATGTTAAAGATTTTATATTATTGGATTTTTCTTTTGATAAAATTATCCAAACACACTTCTGGTCTGGAAATCCATCAAATATCTATAGAAGTTTTATGTTGAATTTTAAATTTGCCCTAAATCATTCTTCCTAAAATGTCTGTTGAAAAGTCAGGGCAATTTGGGGGTACCTGGGTGGCTCAGTCTGTTAAACATCCAACTCTAGATTTCAGCTCAAGTCATGATTTCATGGTCATGGGTTCTAGCCCCACACTGGGCTCTGCACTGAGCCTGAAGCCTGCCTGAGATTTTTTCTCTCCCTTTCTATCTGCCCGTCTGCTCTTCAAACTCTCTATCTCTGTCTCTTTCTCTCAAAATAAATAAATATTTTTAAAGTTATGGCAATTCTTTTATTATATGATGACTAATTTTTATGCTGGAAGAGATCTTATATCTATTTTTTCAAGAAATTGAGCATTATATGTCAGGTGAACCCATACTTTGAGCTTATCCAGACATAGCAGAAATTGAGCAAGCATAAACCACAGAAAAATGTCATAAAAAAAACCTTAAGGGTACTGGGAAATTTAAATTTCTTCCCACTGTCTCCTGTGGAGTACATTTCTAAGACATTACAGAATCATTTTGGCCCTTCCTTTTTCTGCTTCTATAGTAGTTATTTTATTATGCACATTAATTAAACAAGAAGTCCAGATTTCCTCTTGGTGCAAAAAGAATTTACTGGCAGCAGAGAAAACTGGTATTTCTCCTAGCGGCATGATAGCTATGCTATAGACCCACAAGTTCTATAGTCAGAGGGAAATAAAGCAAAGTAAATAGCTACAATTTCCTGGGCATCACCTAACACCTATGACATAGTGTAGTAGCTATTTTAAAATATTATTTCATTTAGTGTTATAAGAAATTCCTGTGGACAAATGAATTAGTATGCATACCTAAGTGTACTTACCAGATGGCTATAATTTTCCAGCGCTAAAGGTAATTTTAATTTATAAACAATTCTGAGTCAGAAGACATATTGTCTACTTATTGTGTATTTCCTCTCAATGCCTCAATCTAGAGCTCTGCCTGGCATTGATAGTAAATGCTCTTATTATACCAAGAGTTTGTTTTAGTATGTTTAAATCTTTAAAGAAAGGTATCCGTATTTTTTTGTGTGGTCATTAGCTTTTAATTCCTCAATTATGAAAATAAAGAACAAGAAGGCAAAGCTTAGATTCTTTTTCAAAGAGAATTAAGATAAAATATATTGGTAAAGATCTTAGTTACATCTATCTATCTATCTGTCTATCTATCTATCTATCTATCTATCTATCTATCTATCTATCATCTATCTATCATCTATCTATCTATCTATCTATCTATCTATCTATCTATCATCTATCTATCATCTATCTATCATCTATCTACCTACCTATCTATAGATTTTTTTTTAAGATTGCTTTAACAAATATTTAGAAATTCTACAATATGCTGGTCATTGTCTGTGGCACTAGAAGCTACCTATGTCAAGGCATTCATATCAACATCATGGGTTGTGTGTACATACATGTATGCCTGTGTGTTAGGGAATGGAGTGCAAAGATAAAACGATAAAATAATCATGCCTAATATATGTACAGACAGATACTATATTGTTTGATGAATTAGTGTTGTCTTTTCTGTCTCCCAGATTTTCTTCTGTTTTCTGCCTTCCCTTCAAGAAAGTAAATACCATGTTTCGTATACTGAGGGCAACTACATAACTGGAAGGAAAAGAAAGATAGCTTGCCAGAATTCTTAACCCTTGTTTTGTAAATCCTAGACCCACTGAGTATAATAGGATCAATTATATATCAAAAAGAATCTTGCAAAAGCATGAAGCAAGTTGGGGTTTCCTTTAAACTATTGTCCACCTTAGGCTGGTGGAGTCCCAGAACCAGAGACACAAATGTGGTAGGACAGTGCCCTATAGCCTCCAAAAAGAACAGCTGCATGGGAGTAGAGAAACAAGTGACCATTGTCACTGCTCATTGGTCATCAGACTCAGAAGAGATTTTGTCACAAAAAGCATGACATGGGAGCAGCTAAAACTTGGCAAGCAACTAGATTACTACCATATGTGATGTCTCTGGGACTGTAAGCATGTCCATCACAGTCACCAAAACCTCATTTCCAGTCTCTGGGTAACAAGTACGCTCTCAGAGTATGGAGGAACATGAGGTCAGGAAAGGAGAAGCTACCATGTTGAAGATGGAATTTCCTATGAAGTGAGAAAGTTAATAAGTCACAGTAAAATCAATCAGAAAGGAAATAAAGTGGTATTTTATACACACCTTGGCTTTTAGACTGCAAGTAACACCTACATGACTAAAATAATAAAAGTTTGTATGAAGTACATAACAAGCAAGATATAGGAATGATTAATGTGTTGCAGAGAAGGTGACTGATTATCTGAAAAAGACTTGCAAGATGAGTAAAAGCTTCCTCAGCAGTGAGAATAAGACATGCAAAGTTAGCGACATCCATAGTACCATACTTAGATCTCAGTAGCATGAGCAATCCATTATGGTAGGACTAGAATATAAAAATCCACAAGCAACTGGTTTTGAGACATGGAGTTGAGAGATAAACATAAACTGAATGAGCAGGATAATATTCTTCGATAGCATTAGTTCTTAGAGTGTTCTCGAAGCGTGGTCAAAGGACTGCTAGTGATTCCAACAATTTTCAAGGGGTCCACAAGGTCAAAATATTTTTTCTTATAATAATAAAGCCTTTGTCACTTTGTTGCTTGCACAAGAAAGTTTTTGATGTTTACTGTATATAGCATTTATTTCCTTTTTGGAAATTTTTGCTGCTGTACAGAAATGTTACTGATTTTTGTATGTTAATTTTGTATCCTACAAATTACTGAATTCACTGATTAGAGCCAACAGTTTTTAGCTGAATCTTTAAGATTGTCTATATATAAAATTGTGTTGTCTGCAAAGAGATCATTTTATTTCTCCCTTTCCAATTTTGATACATTTTATTTCACTTTCCTGTTTGAATGCTCTGGATAAGACTTCTGATACTATGTTGAATAGGAGGAGTGAAAGTGGGCACACATGTCTTGTTCCTCATTTTATTTTATTTTATTTTTCATGTTTTTTTCTCTTAAAGATTTTATTTTTATAAAAAAATAAAAATTTTTTTAAAAATTTTTTACAAATAGTTTATTGGTCTTGTTCCTCATTTTAAATGAAAAACTTTCATCCTTTCACCAGTGAGTATGATGTTAGCCATGGGCTTGTCACATAAGGACTTCATTATGTTGACATATATTCCTTCTATGCCTAATCTGTTACAAGTTTTTATCATAAATTGATGTTGAATTGTGTCAAGTGCTTTTTCTGCATCTGTTGAGATGATCATACTATTTTCTTCTTTCATTCTATTAATGCAATATATCACAATCATTTGCATATGCTAAACCACCCTTGCATCTAAGGGATAAATCACACTTAGTCCTAGTAATAATCTTTTTAACAAAGTACTAACTCAGTTTGCTAGTATTTTATTGAGAATGTTTGCATCTATATCCATTAGAGATATTTGTCTGTGGTTTTCTTTCCTAGTAGGATCCTTTTCTGTATTTACTACCAGTATAATGCAGGCCTTGTAAAGTCAATTTGGAAGTGAATGTTCCTTCCTCTTTGATATTTTTGGAAGGCTATAAGAGGATTAATGTTAATTCTTTAAATGTTTGGTAAAATTCACCAAGAAAACCATGTGGTCCTGTGCTTATTCTTTCATTGGGATATGTTTGTTTCCTGAACACACATCCTTACTAGTAATTGGTTAACTCAGATTTTCTATTTCTTCTTGATAGAGTCATGGTAAGTTGTATGTTTTTAAGATTTTTTAAATTTCTTCCAGGTTATTCAAAATGTTGACATATAATTGTTTTCTGGTTGTTTTATAGATCCATTGTTCCCTGTGTCTGATCCTGCTCTTCTTTGTGTTTTAATGTCTTTTAGTATCAGTAAACTTTGACTATTTCCTTGTGTTCTATTGTGTAATTGCTACCAAATATTCCCTCGTAGTTACCATGAAGCTTAAATACAAAATCTTAAATTATAAAACCATACTTTAAACTGATAACGTCAATAGAACTTGTATACTGTATACTCTGTTTCTTGTCCCCTTTACATTGTAGGTTATTTCCATTATAATTTATATGCTTTTTATATCATGTAACAATAACAAATTATTGTATTTATGGTTATTTTTGCTACTTTCACTTTTTTAACTTTTAAAGTACAATTGTGAGTTAATGTGTCACCATTACCATATTTCAGAATCTAACTATGGATATATATTTACCATCACCAGTGATTTATGATGTTAATTAGCATTAATTTACTTCCACTCAATAACTCCCTTTAGCACTTCTTATAGGATAGGTCTGGTGGCAATAAACTCTCTCAGATTTTATTTGGGAAAGTCTTTATCTCTCCTTCATTTCTGAAGGACACCTTCACTGAGTATAGATTCTTGGTTGAGTAATTTTCTTTCAGTATTTTGATTATGTCATTCCATTATCTCCTGACATGAAAATTTTCTGTTGAGAAATCCACCTATAGTTGCTTGTAACTTCTCTCTTTTCTTTTGCTGTTCTTAAAATTATTTGTCCCCAACCTTTGACAGTGTAATTATACTGTGTCTCAATGTAGCCTTATTCAGATTCAATCTATTTAGGGTCCTTTGGAACTCACAGATCTGGATGTCCATTTCTCTCCCTGGATTTGTAAAGTTTAAGCCATTTTGCTTTAAATATACTTTGTTTCTTAAGTTCCCTTCTTCTGGAATTCCCAGGTGTAAATATTATTTTTTTTCATGGTATCCTACAAGTCCTGTAGGCTTTTTTCCATCTTTTTCCTTCCTGTTTTATTGACTAGTTAATTTCAAATATTCTATTTTCCAGGTTGCTGATTCTTTCTTTTGCATGACAGAAGTCTACGTTGAAAACTCACTGTTGAATTTTACAGTTTGATTATCACATTTTTCAACTCTATGATTTCTTTTTTGTTGTTTGGGATGGTTGCTATTTCATTGTCAAACTTCTTATTTTGTTCATACATTTTCTTAATTTCTATATTCTTTGACAGTTCACAGATCTCCATTTCTTTAGGTTTATTATTGAAGGTTTATTCATTTAGTTTGTTCGTATATTTACGTGATTTTTTGTGATCCCTGACCCCTACATTGGTATTTGTGCCTTTAAGTAATGGGACTCCTCTAAAAGACTTTATAGATTTGCTTTGGCAGAGACCATTCTTCATCAGTCAGTTCAGTTTGGGTTTCTGGGTGTGTTAGCTGATAATGCCCATGGGCAGCTGGGGCCTGCTGTCATGGTCTATTTTGAAGCTAGGCAACCGTTTGAGTTCTGAAGACAGGGATGGTGGGAGGGTGAATTTCGCTGACAGAAAGTTAAATAACACTACTCACTACCCAAGTGAGGCTGTTGGATGGACTCTACGTTTGTGAATACTCTGGTCACAAATGGTTGGGCCTGAGTACTATATTTAGTAGTAGATAGGGTTATGGATTAGCTTCTTTGCCCTAAAAAGATAGCAAACCAGGGCCTAGGGCCTGTACAGCTTGTTTGGGGAGGTTCCCAAATCAGGGCTGAGAATGTGCATTGAGTTCTTTGGTCAGAGGAGGCTACAAGTTTTTTTCTGCACAGAGAAGACAGGCAATACTCTCTGCTCAAGGACCACTGTACAGAGTCCCACTGTTGAAGCTATGCAGCTTCCTGTGTGCTCATATTAAGTTCTCTGTTTGGACAGGTTGAAGGCTATATTTAACAGTAAGCAGAGCTATAAACTAGATTCCTTAACTGGGTGCAGCCAAAGTAGCTCTAAAACTGTGAAACTCTTTTTTGTCTTAACTCACACCCCAAGGGTCCCTAGTTATACGAGGCTGTTGACTTTGCCCTACAAACTACTGTCTTGGTCTGCATTACTCTTGGCTTAAACACCAAACTAGACAGTTTTCAGGTGTTTTTGCCAGGTCTTCTGGCCAGAAGGGGCTGAAGACATTCTCTAAGGCAGGTGGGGCTATATATCAGCCTCTTTGCCTAGACAGTAGGGGGAGGAGCCATTCCAAGCTACTGTCAATTTTCCAAACAGGCCAGGAGCCACCCTCAGCCTTCCAGGCATTAATTCTCCTGCCTATGCATAGCACAGGAAGCTTCAACATCAGGTACTAATTTTGCTCTGGGAGCAATCAATTCTTCTTGCCTGCCTCTCAGCTCAAGTGCCACTGGGTTGCACAGCTTCTATGACTTGTCATCAGGCCTACTGGTCGCAAAGGCCTAGAAGGCATTCTCCACGGTGTGTTGAGCTATTGCTCATCATCTTGTCTGAGTGTAAGCATCCTGGGTTCTTGGCTATCAAATACCTCCTTTGATGATCTGAATCAGGCAGATCTGCACCTCTTCAAGGTCTCAGGTCAGAGGACACCCCTGACTAGGTTCTGCAGATGAGCAGAGGTGCTATCTGGGATTACTACTTGGGCACTACAGGTATGAACTTAGTCTGCCAAGATCTATGTGCAGGTTGTTGCAAGTCCCTCCCTACCCCTTCTCTTTGGGAATCAGATTTTCAGAGGTTGGCCTTGCAGATTCCCTTGTAATCTCCCTGATCCAAGACCAGTTGCTCCCTCAAAGCAACCTACAATGTTGGAGAAGGCATGTTGACCTCCTTGTTGTCTTTTCTTACTGGAATAAACAGAGGCTCAAGGGAGACTTATGTGTATGGTGCTCTGGTATCCTGGGAAAGGGGCAATGTGGTCAACATGTATCTGTTTCTGTTACCCTTCTAATATAGTTAGCCTTGGTCTCTAAAGTGTAAGGGTGTGCTTTGGTCTCACTTCCATGTTGTAGAATTCTCTCAATGATATCTTGTTCTTAAATAGCTGTCAATTGTTCTGCTTGTGAGGGGGAACAAAATCAGGAATGACCTATGTTGGTATACTGGTGATGCCATTCTCTAAAGCACATAATTCAATAATATTCTCAGTAGCTGTAGTTTCAGTGTTAAAATTCACTGTTTTCAAAAACAATTAAATGAAGATGACCCTATGAGCTTACTATTAATTGACAATATAGTAAATATAATAAAATTACACTACTAAGTGATTAACCTTGAATAATGCTCCCTGAACTTGCATTCTGCAAGAAGAGAAGCCTTAGCCCTTACCTACCAAGGATGAATTTAAGGCTTCTAGAAAATTAAGTACTAGCCCACCCTCTATGTGAATTCTTAGAGAAATTCCTCAGGATTTCATTTGGACAATAAGGCCATAATTCAATTCAAATTATGCTAGTTGGGACTACACAAAAGGAAGTTTCTGGTTTTGTGTGTGTGTGTGTGTGTGTGTGTGTGTGTGTGTGTATACACTGTATTTTTTTGTGAATACAAAAATAGCACATATAATTTATGACACAGAGATGTACATATACATCTACCTTCTACAGACACGTGTGTGTGTGCGTGTGCGTGTGTGTGTGTGTGTGTGTGTGTGCTGTTTACAATGCTAAAAAATACAGTATTGGTAAACTAAAGTTTAAAAGATAACTAAATGTACAAATAATTATAAATAAATGTCTAAACAATTAGATATATTAGATTCAGCAGTGTAAAAAGAAAAACAAATGGTTCATTTGAAATATCAATATCAACAAAATTCTGAAGGAAGCCAAAATAATATAAATATTTAAAGAAAAAACATTCTTAAAAGGTTCAAGAGGTCTTCTTCATTTTGATCTCATTATTTAGAAAACTCAGTCCTAAATAAGGAAACAGTAGAAGCCAGGAGACTAGGTTCTAAGCAACTTTTACCATTATTTCTCTTTGCCACTTAAAACTAATCAATTAGGCCTGTCTGAATCTCAGCTACCTCCCCCTTAAAATTAGGAAATAGATTAGATGATTTCTATAGTTGCCTCTAGTATTAACAATTACATTTTGTCTTGCGACCAAAAATCTTTAGAGCAAGATAAAGGCTACCAGTTAATGATGATGTGTCCTTTATAAATGATATTCCCACAAACATAAGAGGGGCAAAATATTGAAGGTAGTAGATTCAAAGACTTATACTCCCCCAGAGAGCTGCATGATGCATTTCCTCACTTCATTCAGGGCTTGGTTGGAATACCCTTCAACAAAAAGACTTTTCCTGAGCACCCCTTGTAACCATTCACCCATTGTTCACTGAACACTACCATTTTTATTTTTCTTCCTTGTGCCCCTCATCATAGTGTATCTTGCATTTTTAATATTTTGGATGTTTATGATCTCCCCACTAATATAAACCTCATGAGAGCAGTCTTGTTTTGTCTTATTTTAATTCATAGTAGTGCTGCCAGTAGAATGATGCCTAGTATACCAAAGGAGCTCAATGAAAGTTTGTAGATTGAATGGTTGATGCTTTCAACAATAAGAAGACATATATGAATGGATCATAGAGGTGTTTAGACACTGTATAGAAGAAAATAAGGCTGAGAGTTAAGCTAGAACATGTTATGGAAGGGTTCGTACACTACTCTAAGGCAGAGTTGCCCAATAACACTTTCTGTGATGATAGAAATATTCTAAATCCATGCTATCCAATTCAGTAGCCACTAGCCACAGTAGCTTTTGAGTACATGAAATGAAGCTGTGATTGATGAACTTAATTTCTTTTATTTACTTTTAATTAAGTTTGCATTTAAATGTGAAGGCATGCTCATGGCTGCAGCTACTGTCTTGACTTGAAAAGTTTCTAAGGAATCTGAAACTTATTCCAAAATCAAAGAGCCATGGAAAGTTTGTATCAGGAAAAACAATGGGATAAAAGATATATTTTTGAAAAATAATACAGAAAGTGATATTTAGAATGAACTGGAATAGAGAGAAACAGGATATTAAAATAGACAGAAACTGCAAAAACTAAATGTTAGGGACTGATGACCCAAACTGGAGTGGTGACAGGAAAAATGAAAGGGAATAAATGATTGGGAAACATCAAAGAGACAAAGTAAACAGGATTTTGAGGTTTCTGTATTGTTTTGTTTTGCTTTGCTTTGCTTTATGTCTGCATCATCAGACAAAGGCTAAGGGAGAGAGAATATCCATCATGATTCATGTTTAGGACACAGATTTCCAGGAAGCCCTTAAGAGCTCACTCCTGCCATTCATGGGCAATAGGGATGTTAGAAACACTCATAAGTATTCTCTTCTTGTTTCCCCAAAGTGAGTGTGTAAAACAATTCACATCTTTCAACATCTCAAACCCTTCTTCATCCAAGTTTCGGTGTCCTTCCTCTATCAATGGAAAAATACCCCCCATCCGGTCCTTTTTTGTTGGGTTTTAAGACTTTAGAGGTCTCTTCCAGTAACAGTGCCACAACCCCTACACAATAGGAAAAGGATAAAATGATAGCAACAAACAGCTTTAGGAAATAGGGGGCGGGGAGTGTGGAGAAGCAGGAAGAACTAGACTTTTACCAAACTATGCTGAAGCATGTGCATTTCAGCTCATCCAGAGTCTGCTTCTGTAACTTCTCAGGGTTCAAAATTGTCACAATTCTCTCTAGGATTCAACTTGCATACTTTAGAGCAAATGATGGAGGTCTTCCCTGTCATTCTCCTAGACCTCACCCATGAGCCATCTTCTGCCACTGAAGCACCATTCTAGCACCATTGGGACTTCCCTATTCAGTCATGCCTGCTGAGTCTTGGCTTCCCAGTGCCTTGGGCAGGGAAGCTTTGAGCCAGGATTTTGACATTTTTAACAGTGACCCCATGTTGGCTGCTACAGGCTATTAGACTGATAACAACACCATTAGCAAAAGAACCCAGGTAGTAAAACAAAAACAAAAACAAAAACAAACAAAAAATATACTAGTGTCAAGAAATATTCACTGTTAAAATTCCAGATCATTTTGAATACTTTTTAAATCCAGATGCCAAAGTATCAGTCACAGTCCAAAAAACAAATCCATAAATTAACAAAAAAAAATCTTTGCTTGCTTGCCTAGTCGGTCAAAAGACAAATCCAAATAAATTCTATATCCAACTGAGAGATGACATTAAATTAAGACTGTTTCTAACATTAGATATATAGCTACATATGTGTATACACACACACACACACACACACACTCATTTAAAATACATGTTTGTAAGCATATACACATGTAAGTTGAAAAATAATTTAATATTTAAGATGTTATCAAATACATCTTTGTTCCTAATTCCTGTAGAAAGCCATCTGGGATGAGCAGGCACAGGCTTTTTTTTTTTTTTTTTAATGGAGGAATACATATTTATTTAAAGTCCACATCTCAACAGTGAAACCCTTTCTGTCACAACACAAGGAAGACTTCTCCCATATTGGCAACTGTTTTTATATGGTTGGCAGGTTTCAATGGGTCTGAACTCATATGAATAAATTCTAACTACTCTACTGGATGAAAAGCTCTCACACTTCCGCTTTTAAAGTTGAAGTAGAAAATAACTGTCAGATGTAAGAAGACCAAAGAGTGATTTAATATTTTATCAACAAAGAAGGCTTGACCCTTATTTGCACTATTAAATGTTAATATAACAAACTCATATAATGGGACAGTCAGACTTTAGAAGCAAATAAAATTCCTTGGCAGACCAAGAATTCTTGCCACCTGTATCCTAAAGCAGAAGAGAGCATATTCTGCGTTCAGGCTCTGTAATAAGTACATTTAAGTCAAAGGTGTATCTATATATCCCAAGACAAGTAAAAATGAAAAGAAATGCCTGAGGGCTCATGTTCTGAATAAAACTGTCTACATCTTGAGAAATTTCACTCTCTATGGACTTCTAATGATTACAACGGCAGAAGATTGAGCCAAAGAGACTCAAAGGAAATTGAAAAGCATGATTTTAAGGGAAAACCCCAATACCCAGTAGAATGATAATATAGATTACTCAGATTTCAATCTATATCAACTAGTAATACAATGTATTTGTATTTGGACAACAGCAGCATGATAGAATATAATCCATCTGAGAGACAAGTGTATAATAGTCACATTTTCTATTATTCTTCTGAAAGAGATGTGATTATAATTACAAAGCACAAGAAATTTTTGAAAAAAAAAAGAAATTTTTGAAAGTATAAATATCCTAAGATTTCAAATCTAGGAACTACAAAAGATTTTCAAAATGAAAAATCATACTAAAAAGTAACCATAGGTAGGAGCATGTGCAGAAGACAGCTTACCACTTAGTGGCTAATAGTGGTCTAGGTTCAGTCTTATTTTAAATAACTAAATTTTCATTAGAATTCAGTATTATATAAATAATATGATTTCTAAGAATTAATTACACAATAAATTATTCATAGCCTTAGCACTAGAAGACAAATGAGGATTAGAAAATCTCACATGTGAACATATTTATCTGAAGGTACTGTATTAAATTAGATACTACACTTTAAATTTTTTCTCCAAATTTATCTTCCCACTTTGTTTTACCACTTCCCTTGCCTATCTCGTAACTTCAGAGATGCAGCCTTCATCATTGGTGTGGAACTAGTAGAAGCATTTAGAATTACTGACCCTGTTTTTGAAGAATAATTCCTGAGATAGAAGGTTGGAACTCATCCCATTACAAATTTATAAGTATGATTTTCAACGTTTTAAGGCAAATAAAACTTACGTAATCTAAAAATTATGTATTTCTAAGGTATGTAATACTTTAACTTGAAATAAAAATCTTCTTAGGAATAAACTTTCAAAACAGCAACCATAGTCAAATCTATTGCAGACAAATGGTAGGTGAACTTCTCTAATTGGATACTTTTTTGTCTTGCCCATCTTGCCCTTATTTCTGTTTTCTAAAATACTTGTTAAAAAGCAAACAAGGGAGAAAGACTGTTTGTTAAGCAAATTGTCCTCAAAAGACTCCCTATGACTCACCCCAAAGTTCCTCAAAGCAAAAGAAAGTACACATCACATTAACTAATATGGAAAACAATAGGAATACTTTCAAAAGGATTATAAATGTAAATAATTTTATTTGAATATGGATACGGCAAGAAGCCTCATAGGGAGAAGTTTGGAAGTAGATTACATTTGAGCAGGGTTCTTTCACTTACTTTTAAATTGGCGATGTCATTTAAAATATGTGAATTTGTAACTTTAAAGTTTGAAATTGCATTTAAAGAGAGACATCGAAGGAGTCTGAAAAAAATGAAAGCTTGAGTACTTTTTTTTTTAATATTTTTATTTATTTCTAGGAGAAAGAGAGAGACAGTGTGAGCAGGGGAGGGTCAGAGAGAGAGAGTGACAGACTGAAACAGGCTCCAGGCTCTGAGCTGGCAGTCAGCACAGAGCCCGATGCGGGGCTCGAACCCACGAACCGCAAGATCATGACCTAAGCGAAAGTCGGATGCCTAACCAACTAAGCCACCCAGGCGCCCCTTGAGTACATATTTTTAACTCACAACTTCCTCATTTGTCCTTTAGTATATTAGTTAATGTCACTCAATCTCATAATTCTCCATCAATAATGTGATAATAATTATATATTTATAAATAGCTTTTATGATATAATTGAAATATCACATGTAAAATATTTGCTAAGGAGTAAATTTTCCATATACTCAGATACTTAATATGAAGAATGACCAACACTGAAACCTGTTGGGGAGATTCTTAATACAAAATCCACAGTCAGAGTAAAACCAATTTCAAAGCCAACCAACTTTTAGCCATACTTTCTAGATAGCTAAGTCCCACTGTAAACAAATCTTCTTAGAAGATGAAAAGGAGCAAGACCGGCCTCTATGTTAACTTAGAAAAATCAACAAACAAAAATTGTGCAGCACACCTGAAAGTGACAGAATTGCTCCCAATTAAGCAAAGCTTGTTTATAACCTAAATATCCTACCATGTCTAAAAAAGAATATGTCAGTCAAAAAAGGATTACAAATAGAAGCATTGGTAGGAAAGAATAGGACTTTTTTTTAAAAGCACTAATCATAAAGAAAAAGATGGATTGAATTGACTACATTAAAAAATGAACTTCTGCTCATCAAAAACATACAATAAAAGAGAACACAGACAACTATTATAAGATAGAAAAATATTTGCATTACATGTAATAAAGATGGGCTCTTATCCAGAATAATAAGAAAAAAGAAATAATAAAAAAAAGACAAATTGAAAATGAGAAAAAGAACTGAACTGGAAGTTCATAAAAGTACAAACCCAATAAATTTATGATACTCATTGGTAACTAGGGATAGGCATGTGAAAACTGTCATGGAATTTGGCTGCACACCTATGAAATTATCAGATAACGAAGATTTCAGCTGATGCCATGGGTTATTATGAGCAACAGGAACTCACATACTGCTGATGAGAGGTATATTGCTACAAATGCTTTGAAAATATGTTCTTGGGGTGCCTGGGTGGCTCAGTTGGTTGAACTTCTGACTCTTGATTTTAGCTTAGGTCATGATTCCAGAGTTATGGTATGGAGCCCAGTGTTGAATTCTGTGCTGAGCATGGAGACTGCTTGAGTCTCTCTTTCCTTCTGCCCCTATCCCCAGTTCACACACTCTTTCTCTCTCTCAAAATAAAAATGAATAAATAAAAAAGAATAAAAAAGAATAAATAAAAAAGAAAAAAAAAGAATAAAAAAGAAAGTTATCACCTACTAGGCATATATCTCACATATAAGTGTGCAGTTATATGAGGATAAATATATAAAAGTGTTCATCATGATAGCGTTTGTGATAGCCAAAAAAGAGAATATAACATATGCAACAAAAATAAAATGTATAAACTGTAAAGAAAACAAATTAACTATAGCGACCCTCAATTATATACACGATTCCTATAAATGCAGTATTAATTTTAAAAAGCAGAACACAAAATAAAATATGTAATAATGTTTCATTTATATAAAATTCAAAAGTATGTAACACTTATTTTGCCATGAGTAGCAAATTTTAGAAAAAAAAAAGTAAGGAAGAAGTTATTGCCATAAAGTCAAACCAGTTCTAATGAACAGAGATGGGGAGACAATCAATAAATGAAACAGTGTATTTTCAGATGCTGGTAAAGTTCTATGTCCTGATGCGGGTGGTGGCTAAACAGGTGATCACTTTATTATTTTTAATTATATTGTATATGATGCATTATATTTTTTCTGTCTTTTTGCTATGTTTTACAATTTTTAAATATTTTTTAAAATGTGGCCACGCCCATTGTACCCAAAAAGATATGTCCACCTGGAACTTCAGAATGTGACCTTACTTGGAATAAGGGTTTTTGCAAATATAGTTAAGATATCTAGAGACCATCCTGGATTAAAGTGGGTCCTATATCCAATAACAAATTTCCTTGTAAGACACAGAAAAGAAGACACACAGAGATACAAGGAAGATGGCCATGCAAAAATGGAGGAGGAAACTGGAGTTACATCGGCATAGGCCAAAGGAAATTGTGAACCAATAGAAACTGGAAAAGGCAAAGTAGAATTCTCCCCTAGATCCGTTGTAGGAAGTCAACACCTTGATTTTGGACTTCTGGCCTCCACAGCTTTGATAGAAGAAATTTCTGTCATTTTAAGCTACTAAATGTGGGGTAATTTGCTACAGCATTCTGAAGAATGTGATAAATGTATGCTACAGGAAATAATGTGAACTGAGTCCTTTCCATTTTGGGCCATGGAATGGACCTTGGTTACAATTCGGAGTCAACCATTTACAACCCTTGGACAATTCATAGTGTTTTTTATCCTCAGTTTTCTCATCTGTCAAATGAGAATAACATTATCAATCTGAAAATGTTGCAGTAAAGGGTAAACAAAAGCATTAGAAAGACCTCAGTACACTGATACATGTTAAGGGCCCAGAGAATTATACACATTTATATCCTCTCCTCACAATGCGTCACGAACAATGGACTGTTCTTCAGAAAACACCATCACATAAGAGATGAATAAATTGAATAATTTTAGTAATACTATAAGATTAAATTAACTTGCCTTAGTCTCATTTGAGAAACACCTAGCAACTGGTCACAGCAGAGGCTTAACCACACAAAGTAAAGACCTTTTCTAGTCACACAACTCTGGTCTCTATTAAATTACTTATCACTGTGTTTAAATACATTCTGCTAGTATATATTAGTCTTACACAGTTGGTCCATAAGAAGTGATACCAGAAAAACAGACAAAATATATTCAAAGAATCATTTTCTGCAGCAAATTTGAAAAGTCCACTTAAATGAAGACTTTTTAGGAAATAAACTATTGACCCTGACCCAAGAATATAGCATACCTTTTACACTTAACAGCATATTCTGTACACTTATTTGAACATCTAGTGTAAAGCATGGTTCTAAAGAATAAAATCATCTAAAAATGTAGTCACCAACTACATAGACAATTCATGGTATCATTTTCATATAAACAAAATTAACTTTAATTATAACATTATCATAGTTATTATAATTGTGCTATAGTTAAAACTTTAAATGATGAGAGATCAAATAAAGCTAAAAATAATGAAATGTAAAACACAGATACTATCTCCCTCTTTTAAGGCAGTATTTATAGTTCAAAGAGGATTAAGAGCATTAAATTAATTTAAAATGTGATGATCAGTTTCTGCTTTGGAAACACAACTAGGATATATACCTTTGGCACCCATTCTAGGTTCCTGGTAGAATTGTTTTGGAATTTGTCATCATTAGGAAGGTTTTTTCCACCAAAAGCTTGTTCATCCATTGTGCTTTCTGACTATTCACCTTCACTGAGCTCTTTAACTTCCTAACTAAAAACAAAGGTGTTAAGTTGGATGGTCATTAAGAGTAGAGGTCCTGCCTAGGTAAGAAGAAATAGGTAGATGGTGATTAGGAGTTGACAAAGCGTCTCTCAGATGTAAAATTCTTAGCACTAGTATTTAGCAACTCTGGGTCTCAATTTAGGTCATTTAATCATTCGGGCCTAAGTTCATTCACTTATAAATGGAGACGATAGATGTAAAGAGTTAGTTCATATAAAAACATTCAATACGGCAACATTAGAGAGCATCATTTAATAAATTAACTGGTCATCAGCCTTATCACACCCTGCATTCTTGATTCACCTCTTTCTGAGTTCACTTATTCTCCACAAATCCTAAATGTTTGGACTACTGTCCTTTCTCCCTCATCTTTCATCCAAGCCTTTTGAAGGATTTGTCGGTTCTCTTTAGTTCCTCATCTGCCATTCGTTGCTCAATCCACAAAAATCTGACTTCAGAATAAGGTCTTTGATATACACGCTGTGATTCATACATATCCACATTTCAAAATGCAATCTATATGCCACTGACTTAATATAGGACTGTGAGATGCATACTCCATTTTCCATTCCCTTATTTCTATTTAAATATAAAACATTTTTTTTTAGCCTTCTATGTTACCATACAGAATAAAATATAATATTCAGGGCCTCCTGGTAGCTTGGTGAGATACGACTAAATTCTTATGAAAGGAATATAAACAGAATGGGGTGAAAGACTGGCTAAGTCTCTTTAAAAGGGGAGAACTCTGTCTTCTTCCATTTAGCTCCTGGAGACACCACTGTGACGGCGCATTTACAACAGAGATTTTGGAGTAGGAGACTTTTACCATACACCTTGGAATGGCAGAATAGAGATCTGAAATGAGTCTGGATGATGTTTTAGTGCTCACTTTAGCCCTAGTTGCCTTCCACTGTGCTTCTTCCACAAGAGTGGAATAGTTCTCTATCTTGTTTAAGCACCTGTGATGTGGGAGTATTCCTGTTCCTTGTAGATCAGCTAACTGAATCAATTCTATATATTTAAACTAGATCCCTCTGATGACTTCCAGTCCTATATTATAGATTGCTATTTAATATTTCAAAAGATCTTCAAGGTTAATCCATTTGAAACCAAAACACTTGTCTCCTCCAAACTTCTTTCCTATAAACATCATGTCTCAATTAACCATGCCAGTATCTGCCCACTTTTTTAAAACCTACATTTCCTCAGAAGCTTCCTCTCTTGTTTGTAATACAAAATAGTCAATGATGCTACCTTAAATTGACTTGACTTCATCTCTTTTTTGAGTTTGCCCCCATTTCAATAGTATGTTCTTGTCTCTACCTCTATTACAGAAATGTAATGTTACATGCCAATATGCTTACTGAATTCTGTATATTTGAGTAGGACATTTTATGATATCGGCCAATGACACCAATATTTTTACAAGCATTAGCAAGGTCTAAAATGCATGGACAACAACAGTGGCAATTATTCTATCAACAATCTAAACACAGATACCAATACTATTGATTAGGACATCTCATTCATACATTTTTAACATTTGGAACTAAGTACTACAGAAAATAAACTGAACACTCTGGTATGATCAGTGATACACTTTTACTGATGAAGCAATTCAATCAGTATATAAATATAAATTTCTTAAAATCATCTTTATTCTACTGAACGAAAGATCAGATTTGAATTCTATAGTGAGTAATAATTTTTAATACGAACATTTTGACACTCAGCTAATGTGAGTAATCATTAGTGTGAATTCACTAAAATAATAAAAATTTTGAATTGCCAGTTTTACAAATTGAAATTATATTATGTGGCTTCTGTTGAGCATGGCTTTTCCTCTGTTGCCTCTTAAAACTATTAAAGTGACAAGAAAAAAGGGATGTCTTGGCATCTCAGTGGGTTAAGAATCTGACTTTTGATTTCGGCTCAGCTCATGGAATTGAACTCTGTGTTGACAGCATGAAGCCGGCTTGAGATTCTCTTTCTCCCTCCCTTTCCTCCCTTCTCTTTCTCAAAATAAATAAATACACATTTAAAAATAAATAAAAGATAAAATGACAAGTAAATGAATAAACAATTATGTACACATAAGAGAAAGAGAAGAAACCATAGCAGATGAAAAACGCTAGGAATTTTTTTTTGGCAAAAGTATAGAAGATGGATACATGATAACTGACATAGCACTGCAACAAAGCCAATGCTAAAGCACCCTCACCAGAAGAAAGTCATGTCCCTCCTCACAAGGCCACTGAATTACTCATGAATTGGAGTTACTAGTAGTAAAGCATTTGGGATAAGACTAAAAATAGGGAGATTTGTCAAAAGATGAAATAGATCACTTCTCAGATCTTTCTAACCTTCCACCAGTTCTAAAAGTACCCCTACCTCTTCTTAACACTCATTAAATTTATGGAGATGATAAACAAAAAGGGCTTTTATTGGGGTGCGTGGGAAGCTCAGTTGGGTAAGTGTCTGACTCTTGATCTGGGCTCAGGTCATGATCTCGGGGTTGGTTGACTTTGATTAGCCCTGCCCCTGGCTCTGTGCTGAAAATGCAGAGCCTGCTTAGGATTCTGTCTCTCCCTCTCTCTGTCCCTTTCCTGCTTGTACTCTCTCTCTCTCTTTCTCAAAATAAATAAATTAAATTAAAAAGAAAAAGGCTTTTATCTCTGGGTCACCACACAAAGGTGACAGAGGTGAAGGTGAGGTCCCAAATAAAAACAAAAGGTTTAACATGAAAGTCTGTATAGTCAAAAGTCACATTCCCCAGCCCATTTTATGTTTATCTGGAAGAGATTAGAAGATTCTGCTCTATGCAAATTAGTAGAGGATAAATGATCCCTAGACATTGATATTTAAAAATCCTCAATTAAATGATTCTCTCTACTATAAGGGACAGGTATCATTCTCAAACTGACCCTTGTACACTGAGCATCCAATGAACTCTTTTATTCTGATAATTTAAAGTAACATTTAACTCTGTATTTAAAACTGAATGGATGGTCAATGGGCATCACGCGTAAAACAATCCTGTAAATGAAAAACAGTGAACAAAATCAATAAACAGAAAATAGGATAGGAGAAGGAAGAGAATAAACAAAGGGGAAGAATAATCATTCAAAAGAGGGAAACCTGGGTGGTTCAGTAGGTTGAGCAACCAACTTCAGCTCAGGTCATGATCTCACAGTTTGTGAGTTCGAGCCACAAATTGGGCTTTGTGCTGTCAGTGCAAAGCTCACTTCAGATCCTCTGTCTCCTCCTTCCCTGAATGTCCCCTGCTCATTCTCAAAAAAATAAAACATTGGAAGAAAATTCAAAAGAAAGTATTTTTTCAGAGATATTAAAAAGGTACATTCAGAGTAAAAACCTCTTATAAATTAAATAACAGAAATAAAAATATCCAGGTAAAGCCTTGGAAGATCAAATTGAAAAGAAGTTTAGACAGCAGGAAAAAAATCACAAAGACATGGATATTAGGAAAATGTAATAAAATTAAGGTGTTGGTTTAATTAAGTTTCAAGAAAAAAAGCAGAACAAAGTAAGAGAAAATACATTTAAGAAATACTACAAAACATTTCCCAAAATCCAAGGAAAGATATATGTATAGATCTATCTATCTATCCATCTATCTATCTATCTATCTTTTGAAAACACAAACACACATTTGAGAATGCAAAGTGACTAATGAGTCCTGAGCCCAGTAAAACGTGGTATTTTGTGTGGAGCAGCTCACAGGTTCTATCATCTTAAAATATCAGAATACCAAAGAGAAAAAGAAAGTCCTAAAATCTTCTGGAGACATCAATATGCACAATAGGTTCCATCACAGAGAGCTAGATTTAGAATCAGAATGTCAGTAAGATTTTTCAAGAACAACTCTGGAAGTTAGAAGAAATGGAACCTTCAACATTTGGAAAAATAAACATTTCTAAACTAGAATTATATATCTTCAGTCAAATACAGTGTTCATTAATGCTTTTCAGAATCGTAGGCTCTCAAAATGTTAACTCCCAAGATCCCTTTCTCATGTTTCTAGAGGACATATTCACCTAAAATTAAGGAATTACCCTTAATGTAAACATACAATTTAAAGACATAATTTATCATCAACTCCAGATAAAAATAGTTATATAAGAAAGCAATTATATTTCTAGTGTATGGCATTTAACTCAGATATAAATACATTTACATACCTGTAATAATGTAAACACCAACTGATGTTTTAACCAAAAATTATAATAAGACTCTAGTAGGGTAAGGCAATAAGAAGCATGTTTTTATATGTATGCACAGATTGTTAAAAGAGCTTCAACTCTGGGACTTTAATAGCTATACACAGCTTAAAATTGAGAGGTCAAGAAATCTAAATATCAATGAGATATTTAGATATGCAGCTAAAAATATAAAAAGAAAAAGCTTATAAAGTTCAAATACCATGGGGTGCCTGGGTGGCTTAGTCAGTTGAGCCTCCGTCTTCAGCTCAGGTCATGATCTCGTGGTTCATGGGTTTGAGCCCCGCATTGGGCTCTGTGCTGACAGCTAGCTCAGAGCCTGGAGCCTGTCTTTGGATTCTGTGTCTTCTTCTCCCTCTGACCCTTTCCTGCTCATACTGTATCTCTCTCTCAAAAATAAATAATACATTTAAAAAAAAGTTCAAATACCTGCCTTCAGTGATTGGATACTTTGGATGGAGAGATGGGGAGAGCAGGAGCAGATTTCTGTATTTTGCACACCGACCTATTTAGTTAAAATGTATGCAGACATATTACATTAAGAAATTTAATTTAGGGGTGCTTGGGTGGCTCAGTGGGTTAAGTGTCCAACTCTTAATTTTGGCTCAGTTCATAATCTCATGATTCCTGGGATTGAGTCGCATGTCGGGTTCTTTGCTGATAGCACAGAGTCTGCTTGGGATTCTGTCTCCCTCCCTCTCTGCCCCTCCCCTGCTCACATTTTTTCCCTCTCTCTCTTTCAAAATAAAGAAAGAGAGAAACATTAAAAAATTTTGAGTTAAAAATGAGTTATTTTTAAGAAACTGTAACTTGAAATACGTTAAAATCTAAAACAAGACGAAATTTCTTAGGAACATAAATGCTATAATTAATAAGTAAATTGAAACTGTCATGTCAAAGTGATTGAAAAATAATGCTTTGAACATTTTCAACTATATTTAAAACTTTGAATACTGCTTGATCTCTATGTATACTTTTGCTATGTAATTTTTTACGCTATTTATTTGTTTAGTATACTCTTTTCCACTGTGTCAAAAAAGTTCAATACTACACTGAAATTTTTAGAAATTCTACATTAATCAAGTGTGAATTAATATATGACAGATGCTAGACAGCAAAATCCCAAATGCTGGCATAAATTCTGCCTCTGAATCAACCTCAACTAAAAAGTAGCAAAACTGAAAATAATCTCCATAAAAATCCAATATTTTACAACATAAAAATTCACTCCTATGAAAAAAAGAAGCAGTCTTCATCATCTATCTGAGGTTGAGGTAGGAAACAAGCAAACAAAATGCGACTCATTCTATTACTTGTGCCTTCAGTTCTGCAATTTATGTCCCCCCCTGTCTTGTGTTCATTTTAAGAAAAGTTATTCTTTGCTTTTTTATTAAAGTGAGAGGGAAACGAAACATTAATGGGATTGGCCTGGTATAATGCATTCGCAAAAGTGAAACCTTAAAGTGAAAATTGAGTGGGGCACAGAAAATCAAATGAGCTTAAAGGTCTCACTATAACCAGGGATTAAAGGGTATTCACTTTTGCAATATGAAAGCATTTTCTGATCAGTCTAATTAATGAATAAAATTATTGTTTTTTACAATAGACTTTTAAACTATTTCTACTCAGCAGTCTCCAAATGACTCCACTCAGAGCTACTGGAGTTACTGAGCTGAAGTAGCAGCTGCTGTTTTTTTAGTTTCCTTCATTCCGTAAAAGAGTGGTAACTTATATTTGGCTTCAAACATTTTTCCACTGACAACTCCCAGTGCTTTGTTTCTCCCCAAAAAGTTTAATCTAATTTAGGGTATTCAACAGGGAAAGAATCAGGTTCTTTTTAAAAAAGTAATTAAAAGCATGATGCCTTTTATTCACTTGCTTCTAAATTAGGACTGCCCTTTCCAAGAAATATTAAGCTGAAACAGATAAAGTTCATCTCTGTAAATACTACAATTATCTGGGGATAGAAGGATCTATATGTAAGCCAAGTTCTCCACACCCGTGGTTTAGCAATATCCACATGAAGGAAAGATTAAGCAGCAATCAAACTGCATTTTGACTTATTCAATAGATGTGAAAATATTAAATCCCTTACTCTTAAAGATCAATGAACTCTATTTTCATATTTGAATACTGCTTTATCGTAAAAACATATTCATGCTTTCTTGGTATCAAAATATGATTGATATTGACCCGACATTTGACCATAGAGAGGCATCAAGAAAACAGTACTTAGACTAAAGTATACACTCTGAAATTTTTTAGTGAGTCATTTAGAGTAAATAAATCTAAATCAAATGAGTGGGGAGAAATGTAAAAAGGTAAAAAAATCCCCTGACTCAATTAACTAAAGGCAAACTTCCTCTGACTTTTTACAACTAAAGATTCTTCTGTGGATACAAGTAGGCTAATTAAATAGGTAGCTTTGTGCTTCTTAATTACTCACATTTCTACCAGAAAGATATTATATGAAATTTAAAAATTGTTCTATAGAAACTAAAATATACATATCCAATTTCACATGATGAAATTGTTGATATCCACAAGTCAGTATGTACAAGATAATTCTATATACAGTATACTTCACCGAGTTCCTTGCATGTAAATGCAAGAATGATTTAAACGTGATTCTTTCAACATTCAGGATTATAAATATATTCATTAATTACACTGTAAATTCATAAAATATAGGAGAGTCTTTATAGAAATAATAGGTCTGCTGCATAACGTGTGGCAAATCAGTAAGCTCAATATTTATGGAGCATCTTTTTCAAAAATATAGATTAAATATCAATCTGTAATGGTATAATTTATTCATCAAATTCTAAAAATAAAATAGTCCACACAAAATAATTTTCTTTACAAAAGAACCTGAAAAATAGCTCATCAAGGGGGCTCCTTGTGGCTCAGTCAGTTAGGCAATATGACTTTTGACTTCAGCTCAGGTCATGACCCTACGGTTCATGAGGTTGAGCCCCGTGTCAGGCTCTGCACTGACAGCATGGAGCCTGATTGGGATTCTCTCCCTCTGTCTCTCTCTCCCTCCCTCTTTCACTTTCTATGAAAATAAATAAACATTTTTTTTAAAAAATAGCTAATCAAGGACTTCATAAACTTCTTAAATATAGAAATACAAAGAATCGTTATCATTAATGTAATTTGTTATTAACTTTCTATGAATGTGGGCCACTGCAATGAAATCATTTTGAAATGTATTAAAAATGTCTCTTTCATATTAAATATATTAATGTACCTCTTTTTTATTCTTATTAAACAACATGTAACCTCTTCTCTTTGTCTTCATTGTGTACACCATCACATGTGTAGCACTTACCTGAATTCATCGAGATTTCTGGTTTTCTGCTTCCAAATCTAGTGATACTTCTCTGCACATCTTCCCTGTCACCAAATGGATGACACACAGTTGTATGACATACAGCCAGAAACTAGAAAGAACTAAACAATGGCCCGTAAAATCATGTACTCAGACTAGCCGTATCACCTTACCGTCTTTCATATGATTTTTTTAAAGCAGAAAATGTTTTTGTATGCACCTACAGCACAATGTCCCAAACATACAGGACTTCATTTCACGTTCTTAAACAAGTAAGTAAATAAATATACAAAGTTAGCAGAAAGTAAATAAGTAAGCTTGAGAGAATATGCATTCTTCTAAAATAAAACTAGGAAACTGAGGCAGGAGAAACTCTTTCAGAGCATAACACAAAAGTTAGCATTTTGTAATCACTAATTTTTGCATTGACAGAAGACATGACTTGCTCTCAAACCACTGCTTGCATATGAATGGTATTTTTGCAAAGGGCAGAGAAGGTGGGCTCTTAGACGAGTCAACTTTTGATAAAGCTTTTTGTCATCAGTTGCCATCTGTAACTTACTGGTTCAAATGACAGTAACTACATTTTCTTTTTTACCTGTATTTTTATTATTGTTTAACTATTCCTCATGGAATAGAAGGATTTTGTTAATGGAACCAAGAAATTCTTCAAAGGTCTCCTGCTGGGGATTCAACATCTTAAACCACAGTTTTGCCTCCACTGACACATTCTTAAATCCTACATTATGTTTTTGCCAAGGGGGAAAAAAAAGGAAACCTACTCTATATCTAGACTTCCCTTTACACCTTAGCTTTAAAAGTCTTATTGCCATTAGAATGACAAAGTTATTTTAGTGGTTCTCCCACTAATTTAGTGTTTGGGGCAAATTGTCTAGTGGGAAAACATTCAATTTAATGGCTAATGAGAAATCTACTTTAAAGCAACTCCTGAAGGAAATCTTAAAAAAGAACAGCTTAGGTTGTGTTTGTTTTTTTCTTCCCATGGCAAAGGAACCATAGTCATTTATTAATAACTCATCTCCGAGTTCCATAACCCTCACAAATTTCAGAGGTACTCAATTTTAAATTAAAAGATCCTCTTAACCTATTCAACTTTTCCTATTCTCCATAGCACTCATCTTCTAACATGCTAGATGATTTATTTACTTAATACATACATCTGTCATTGTCTGTACTTACAAACTCTAAAATGAAGCCAAGGACATTAGTCTATTTTATTCACTAATGTATCCCAAACACCTTGCTTGGCACATATGCTGAATCTGTATTTCTTACGTGAATAAATGAATTAGTCAACCAAAATTTCTTTCCATTTTTTAATTTAAGTTGAAGTTACATGAAGCATTACAAGTTATTAACTACTGGGGGGCCCTGTATTTAATAAGCCTGAGTTTATAAACTTGAAGTCTAGATTATCACATAGGTCCATGCAAGCACAATCTAAATGATCTTTTTCCTAGGCCATAACCACACATGCAAAACAAGTGAGCTATATTCATACTGTAATATCTGTGCTGTTTATTTTTTTATTAAACATAGGCATCGGTAGTGGGAAAGATTGAGATCTCAACTAACATAATAATAAAAAAAAATCTTAGATGTATTCCATAGGAATTTGGCGGCTCCAACCATGATATTTCTTTCAGGTGAAAAGATACCCATCTTAACATCCTATTTGATTCAAAAGCTGTCCAACGGAGTAAATTATTTAAAATAGGGAGGCTACAATCTGGGACCCATTGCATTTCTCTGACCAAACAGGATATTTGGGGCTGGTCTCCCAACATTTTCACGGCTTCAATTTGATTTTCAAATGAACATAGCTCAATATATTTAGCTAAAGTCTTCTTGGATTTCTTCAGGTCTATGTCTATTTAAACTCCAAATGTTTAAGAGTATTCATATTTCCAAATGCTAGAGAACCATATCTTATCAAAAAACAATAAGCTCCATTGGCAAGTACTTAAAAAACATTCAAGTTTTGAGAACTTATCTTACCGACTTTGAAAAGAAAGAAAAGAAGAAATAGTTTCTCTCTGAATTTCTCTAAGTCTACTTACTTCTTATTAGAATTAATAATACTTAAATATCAGCTTGAGAGAACCAAATGATCCTAAAACAATTGCCCAGCATTAATATGAACATTTGCAAGCAAGTGCATCTATTTGAAAATTACAAGCTACTACTATATAGGCCAAAACTTGCAAAGTAATTGGCTGCATTAAAAAGAATACACAAGTTAAGGTGGGGAAAGGGACAAATAAAGCAAGCAAACAAACAAACATAAAGGATCCATGCCAGAGGGGCTCCTGGGTAGCTCAGTCTGTTAAGCATCCGACTTGATTTTGGCTCAGATCATCTTCTCCCAGTTTGTGGGATCAAGACTAGCTTGGGATTCCCTCTCCCTCTCTTTCTCTCTCTCTCAAAATAAATAAACTTAAAAAAAGAAAAAGCTACTCTGGAGAAAACACATTTACAAAGTAAATACTGCTAACCTGGTTAGCAGTGTAGTGGTAGTATTCAGTAATGTCAGCCCTACACTGCTAATTATTGACTTGAGCCCCAGCAAGTGTTTGCATCTACTCCACTCTCAATTAACTGCTCTAAACATGAAGATTTGGGATTAGATAAGATGATTTTAGTTTAAAAAGGATAGAGGTTATTTTGCAAAATTCAATATGTAAAACAAAACAACAGGAAAATTGCAGGGCACCAGAGTTTGACTTGCTTGTCTCTTTGGCTCTCACCTTCACCCTCTCTGTCCCATCTTCCAACCCTATGTGTCTCTCAGTAACCTTCCTAAAACCTTTGGATTCACTTGTGAAAATTTCTGGAAGGCACAGTGTCAATAAACCACTGTACTGCCTAAGGTTCTTATTCTCCATGACATGACATACTATGGCTATCGATCATCAATTTAAAGTTTTCTCTTTCTCTATATCATGTATAATTTTATTATACTCATGGATATAATGCTTTTGGAGTGGATATGAGGCATAAAGAATAGCAATTTTGTACTTATTCTCAAAGATAGATATCACACCTCAAGATAGTAAATCAAGAAAGTATTGAATTTTTACAACTTAACAGTCAAAACACATTTGTTTGTAACTTTTAAAACAGAAGATGTAGAGACAGTATAAAAAATTCTCTTGTCACTGGCTTGATATGTAATTCTAAGAAAGCTTTCCACTTTTAAATTCTGACCTTAATATTAAGTCAACTGGTCAGTGAATATTATAGTTTCAAATTTATCTCTAATAACATTACAAAAAGTACTTTGTATCTTTCAGAATGAACCTGAGATTTAAAATACTTTTCAAGAGCACTCTCTTATTTGTGAGAGTTTATTTGATGTTCTTATATTACTAACAAAATGGAAGGAAGGGATTTAGAATGAGAGTTAAAATCTCAGTAAGTTTTAATATGAAACTGTTAACCAACTGAGATATCTTCTATCTACCTGCAATAAAACATGGAATTTAGCTGTGTATACTGCCACCTATAATTCACTGAAACATAAAACATTCTTCTCAGATTAAAAAAAAAAAACATTTGCAAATGTTGCTGAACACAATATAAATCAGCAGGGACTCTGTGACCATCAGCAATTTAAGAGAACAGTATCATATTAAAAAAATGTTCTTAAATGTTATGACCTTTATCTTTTAATCTGTTTCACTCACAATTACTAAAGTTGAAATAAAGCTATAAAGTCAGTAACATTCCTGCCTTTACATCAAAAATTCTTCTTCGTATGTAAAATTTAGTTCTTTATTAAGAAATAAATAGTTCTTGTTATAATCGCCAATCTATGAATCAGATCTCATGGTCCCATGTATGTCCTTATTTTAAACATAAAAAATGTTACATAAGTTATGAGAAAGCCAGCTAAATCCAAGCTACTAATTTCAAGGGTGAGGAAGAAAGGTGCTTTTTATTTTTTATTTTTTTTATTTTTTTTAAATATTTTTTTATTTATTTCTAGGAGAGAGAGAGAGAGAGACAGCGTGAGCAGGGGAGGGTCAGAGAGAGAGGGAGTCACAGACCGAAACAGGCTCCAGGCTCTGAGCTGGCAGTCAGCACAGAGCCCGACGCGGGGCTCGAACCCACGAACCGTGAGATCATGACCTAAGCGAAAGTCGGACGCTTAACCGACTAAGCCACCCAGGCGCCCCAGAAGGGTGCTTTTTAAAGGGGCATTTATTTTAAAATTGTAGATGAATTTTCCCATCCAGATTAATTTGGGCATGCTATTAAAAGGAATTATGACAAAGATTAATTGGTTTTTAAGATAAATAAATCATGTGCTCTGTGTTGATATTTACCCATTTTTTGCCTTTCAGAGATAAATGTTATCTTATACATTTAATTCTAAAAAAATAGTTATTGAAAAAAGAAATGATATACTAAAACATAAATAACTGAAAAAGTCAAAAACCTTTTAGATAAATTTTACTGTGAATTTCAGTAAGAACCATAAAACAACTAGTAACTTAGTTTTCCAATCAGAAGACATTGTCAAAGCTCTCTATGCATGTTACAAATACTCTCCACTTGGAATGTGAAAAGCAGGTTATTATTTCAGGACTCTCTAACTGAAACAAGTCTTTTAGAGTTTCTGGGATGTCAACACTAAAAACTGCGGAGTTTTAAAATCCTGTTAATGAGGAAATTATCGAAAGGCTAACAATCTTAATTCCTCTCTTCCCAAATCAATGTCAAAAGGAACTCACCATCGAGAGGCACTTGGTGGTTGAGTCAGTTAAAGGTAGACACTTGATCTCTGCTCAGGTCATGATCTCAGGGTTCATGAGTTCAGGTCCACGTTGGGCTCTGCACTGATAGAGTCTCTCCCTCCCTCTCTCTGCATGTGCACACACTCATGCTCTCTCTTTATAAATAAATAAATAACTTTTTTAAAAAATGGAACTCATACTGCAATAAAGAATGGTCTGAAAAATCCAACTGTTGCCACCATCCGTGGTTTCGGTTAACAGGGGCTTTTAGGAGTGGTTCCCAGAAGAGGGCTACTGCTTACCATTTGAGGGCCTCACTTTGTGGGAAGAGCACAATTTCTGCTATCTCTCACGTTTTGTTCGGGAAGTTCGTTTACTTGCCTTCAGAAGTGGACCTGAACTGCACAATGCTAAGCACCTGGAGTGATGTCAATATTCCATACATGAAAGGATTTCCATCTAACGTGGAAAATGCAGCTTCTGAAACAGAGAATCTCCCCCATGCACTCTTAGGAAAATGAAACTGAAGAACTGGAAGACTGCCCGTAAATCCCCTATTTACAGAAGACTGAAAGTGATCTCCTGGCCAAAGAACATCTGCTAAGAATCCATCCCTCTTCTTAAACCAATAAACTCACTGCTTGGACTCTGGCTGGACTCCCTGCTCTTTGGGCTCCTCCCCAATACATCCAGCCTCCCCAGGCCCTCAGACTCAGTCAAAGCTTCCCACATTTTGCCTTCCCTGTGCAATTTTTCTGCTATTCCAGAATAAACCTAGTCTCAGTTTACCTTCTTCGTTTTTGGTCTACGGATGCTACCATAGATCCAGTTATCCCACGGTTTTATATTTTTTAATTAACACTCAAATCCAGTGGGAATTCATTTCTGTATATCATGAAAGATGAAAAGCTAAACCTTTCTTTTCACAACAGACATGAAACTTCTCCATTTTAAACCAAGCAAACTTCTGTGTCACCTGAAGTTGTGTTGTCTACCCTGTTTCACTGATACATTTTTATTTTCTTATACCAAAAACATAGTTTTAACTACTATGCCCCTTTTCCCCCCTACCATGTATACTTTACCTTTACCTTTTATTCTGGTCAACTAATCCTGACTTTATTAGCCTGTGAAAAACCTCACAGGATTACTCTTAATCTTGCATGTGCAAAGCAGTTCTCAGCCTAATTACAGATTTATATCCAAACTCCATGATATCTAAACCATAATATAAATGTCCATTATGGAATGAAAAAAAACTGGGAAATATGAAGATACAGATGTAAATATAGATATGCAATCAATAGCTTTTTTTTTTTTTTTTGAAGCCACATAATACCATTTAAGGAAATTGAAGAAATGAGAAGCTAGGAGCAAGACAGTATACCCCCTGACTTGAAATTCAGTATACTGCTTTGAGTCTACAAAGTTAATCAACATTGCCTTTGACATTAACTCTGAAAGACTCTTCTAAATTATAGTATCTCCTGATTCTACCTAAGGCAGCAAATGTCTTTCCATCTCCCTCCATGTTTGCCCTTAACATCTAACATTCTAGTCACAGAGGACTCCTTCTTAGCTTGTCATCATGATCTTATAACAGAAATAAAACAATCTACAATATTGGCTTTTTTGCTTACTCTATTCATATTTATACAATATAGTATATATAAGATTAAAATTAGAAAACAAAGAAAATCATAATGACATATTACTTTTAAGTAGCAGTTGGAGAGAGAAGACAAGCATTGCATTAGTGGAAAGTAAGAGATAAACTTTATTTTTTTATTTTATTGTTTTTATTTATTTCTTAGAGTGAAAGAGAGAGGCAGCATGAGCAGCAGTGGGTCAGAGAGAGAGGGAGACACAGAATCTGAAGCAGGCTCCAGGCTCTGAGCTAGCTGTCAGCACGGAGCCCCACGCGGGGCTCGAACCCACAAACTGTGAGATCATGACCTGAGTCTAAGTCGGACGCTTAATCAACTGAGCCACCCAGGTGCCCCAGAGATAAACTGTTTTTAACACATTTGCACCATGGGCTTTCCATCTTAGCTTTCTTAATAATAACCAACTTAAAAAGACCTTTTTCAAACACAGATTATTAAAAACATAGATTGTGGAATGGAGTAAAATATCTTAGAAATATCTTTTAAGATGAATGACAACAGAAAGTGAAAAGGTCAAGCAGTCATTTATTTAGCCAGCACATCTTTATTAAGTACTGGTTATGCAGCCAACAATTTCATCAAAAATGTGACATTCAGCTGAATGTTTGTTAGGTTCCTTGGGCTTAAGCAGTACTTTTCTCTCTTATCCTGTTCAGCAGAATGACAATATGTTCTTGTTAAATTAGATATTTAGGTAGTCTGACTACGCAAGGTTAAAAAATGGTTGGCGAAAATCAGCAATCAGCAGTTCATCATTAGATTAGCAACATTGGCCAAGGTCCTAAAATATATATGCTAATGAACAAGCAATAATATTAGGTTTTATCATAATTCTAAGGCTGAAGTTGGCTATTAGCCCAAATCAGACCCAAAGCATTACTCAGGTATGAATGCTGAATGAGGATCTTACCCTTCTCTGCTGACCTTAAATTTGGCCAAGTTCTTGCAGGTGGTGATGGGGAGGGGAAAATCCAATGAAACAAAATTAAGGCCTCTGACATTGGAGATTTAAGGAACTGAGTCCAAAGTCAGGATATTGTCCCATAATTGAAAAGATTAATTTGCTGTTTTATGATCTCCATAAGAAAAGCTTTTTGCTGTCACTGACTTCACTTCCTCATGGTGCAAGTCCTTCTCACTTGCTTCAGACAGATCTTTCTACTAACCCATGTCACAGCTGTCTTTAACTTAGTAACAAAACTGCCCTTTTCTAGAAACCTTTGCTTAACTAGTTGGTGTTACTCTAATCCTCTCTTTACTCACTAACCACTCAGCATTCATACTCATTATATGTTTTAATAGGTTTATTTTCCTACTGTTCAATGAAGTTTCAGACCTGTTAATGCATATTCTTTATTTATCAAAGTGAGTGTGAATCCTTAAAAAATATATCCATGACTTACATTTTTTCTTTTTTAATTTTTTTAATGTTTATTTTTGAGAGAAGGAGAGAGAGAGAGACAGAGCATGAGTGGGAGAGGAGTAGAGAGAGAGAGGGAGACACAGAATCTGAAGCAGGCTCCAGGCTCTGAGCTGTCAGTGCACACCTCGATGTGGGGGTTGAACTCACCAACCACAAGATCATGACCTGAGCCGAAGTCAGATGTTTAACCAACTGAGCCACCCAGGTGCCCTTACATTTTTTTTTTCTTCTATTCTTTCAGTATTCCTATGGCTGCACTCCTATCATGCCAGCACCAATATATGTTTTTACTTCTAAAACTATAAGAAGCTACTGAAGAGAATACTAGTAACAGCAAGAGTAGGGCAGAGAAATTGCAAGGAGGAGAATGCTAAAGAGAAAGTCAAATACAATTGAGGGTTGACACTCAGAATTGGTCATTCTAATAAACTCATTCTATTTTAAGTCAGTGATATTTACTAATTTGGTTTGAATTGTGAGAACTTTAGTACTCATCAGCATGAACAGAATTGTAGGTATTAAGGCTGTACATCAAGGAACTGGAAGAAAAATAAGCAAATCTATCATATAAGTGTATTTAATCCTAAAATTGCAACAAATATAGAAATAAGAAAAAATATTTTTTGCACCGAAAAAACCACGTTCTTATCAAAATGATTTTAGAAATCTATCTACATATCAGGATTATCATATAAATTAAAGCTTATAGAAAATGTAAGCTTATCTGGAAAAAAGTAAATAAAAGTTTTAAAATAAAACATGATTATGAAATAAAGGACATTATTGATTTTTATGTCTTGGTGCCTAATTAAAATTTTTTTAGTCTTCTTCATTCATTATTTGCATCCAATCTTCAAAATTATATTGTAATTTCCATAAAATAGGAAAAGAGTAAAACTGTTTTGCACCTTAAAGTAAATCCTTTAGTTTGAGTTTCATGAATGAAATAAAACCACTAAGAAAATCAGTGCCAATTATTCTCAATAATTATCTTATTTAAGGACACCTCATTCAAAACATCTGGCTATAGAAATATTTAACATTTATTGAGCGTCTACTATAGGCCAAGAATTTTACATATGACATTTCAGTTAAGACTCACAGTGACTAACAAACTCAATGTAGCATCATATTTTAACAAATGTTCAGCATATATGACACACTTTGTCAGAGTTTCAAAGGAGTAGAGTGCCTAAGTGCCTATTTTGAGAAGCAGGGATTTGAGCCCAATTTTCCTTAATTCTCATTTATGTTCTTCATAATTGACTGTATCATTGCCTGCCATAGTTGGGAGTCTTTAGAAATGAGGAAGATATAGGACCTACCCTGTAGGGCCTCCAATGCGCATACTCTGATCATTAAGTACACTTTTAAAAGAAATACAATATTGTTCCTCTGTAAGGTACTTATTATCCAAATAATAATACATATTTTGCTTATAGTAGGTATAGAAGATTCCACAATCATCTTCCTTCGATTATTTCTTTCTGCATTTAAGATCGTTTTAAAGTTGTTTCTTTTCCATTTTCTGTAGACACAAGATTGTCTAGTAAATTTGTTTAACTTTGAAATTTCAAATTAAAACAGTCTTTACTGAGCAACATCGAAGAAGTTTGTATAAAGTGATAGTTGAAAATGTTCTTAAAAAAAAAACAAAAACAACCAGAATTTCTCTTTTAAAGACCAGTTTAGAAATATACACAAAATAAATACAGATATTTGCACTGTATAAAATTAGTACACTTATTTCCCCCTCTAACTTTTAACAAACTCTGATAAACCAAGACAATAATTCTGGGGCCACTGATCAACATTGTACTTTTCAGGATTGGATGAGGCAGAAATGCCTTTCCTTTGGGCAAGTTTGTTTTATCAATTTCCATTTTTAATTATAAAAACCTACAATTTTCATGTTGGGCCCTTCTGCATGAGAAAGAGATGGCTGGTTATAATCTATTCATCCTAATTAAAAAAATATATTCAAGTTTGGGTTTCTTGACAATGCCATCTGCCCCCGCCACATATTCACACACACAAAACACCTCCTTAAATACATTTCCATGGCTCACCTCAATGACATACTGGCCATTCTGACTATGATAAAACTAGTACTCTTGTCAGTACAAAATCTGGATGAACCCCACTTCTAAATTAGTTCTTTTGTTTTGTTTTGTTTTACCTTCGAACTGAAACTAGAGAAACATGTTGTAGAGAAGTGAGCCTCAACATGAGCATCAAGAGGTCTGGATTTGACTTTTGTATTAATTTGGTGAGTTACTTAAAATTTGAACATCCTTAGTATCTTTACCTATAATATTGAAATGATAATACCTATAGGTATGGGAGGTTATGCTACCTTATTAAGAATTCTGGAAATACATTCGCTGTTTAAATGTAATTACTCAGCTTCACCTTTAAAAAAATCAAAACTGTAATAAAATAAAAAAATCTTACAAGATAGCATTACCAGTTCCACTTAAATGAGGCATCATGAAAATCAAGTTTCTAACACAAACAATTACACTAACTAGTGGTCAAACTGAGATAGATCACTTTCTTTTTATTGACGTATCTATTTGCTCTGTGTACTATTGTAATTCCAATTACTAATTACTCATGTAATTCTCAAGTTATGTTTGATATTCTTTACATGGTGTCTGTCTCCAGTAACGTTTTCAAACTCTTCAGAAAGTAATGCCATGGCTTATAACCCTAATCAAAATGTGGATAATCTCATTCTGTATTTATAAACTCAAGGGGTTTCCCCTTAAGAAAACAATTTATTCTTGCCAAACAAACACTAGCATCACACTGACTGTATCACTGTCAGATAAGGAGCAAACACACTGGCAAAGAAAAAATAGAATTCTAAATCCCCTTTTTCTTACTCAGATAATCAGGGCTTGCAATTAATTTTTGAAATTGTTCTGAATCGACCTTAATGTTTAAACCTTCTTTTCTACCTCGGGCCTCATCAGTATAACCCACACAGCATTTATGTCAGTAAAGCAGTTGGCGTTTTAAATGTGATGTCTTGTAGTTCTTATTTATAATCCTAATCATATCATTGATTTCAGTAAACTTTCAGTAAGAGTGATTATTAATGCTGTCAAAAGCAGAAGCTGTAATTAGTTTTTTTCTTTTTCTTTTCGTTTTCTTTTTTTTATAAACCTGGACAATTAAGATTAGGCCTAATAATGTGACTCTAGAGGCCTCTGGGTAATTAGAAGTTTCCTGTGGTTGAATATGTAATACAGCAAAGATACTATCTTTGCTTAAAATTCTACCCACACCCTAAAATACTCACATAAGCCACAAATGGTTAAATAAAAGTGCTATGAGCAGTCACTCGTCATAACACAGGGGTAACTGGATTTTTTCCCCCAGATTCAAAAAACAAGCATCACATAAAGTTTTATCTGATTTTTTTTTTACTATAATTTAAGATGGTCATAAGACCTATTCTGTCTACTAAGGCCAAGATAAAATTAAGGCATATGACTTTCTTACTAACTTTGATATGTCTTTAACACACTTAGGAATTTAAAAATATTCTGGAGAAATAGGATAAAACAAATATGTGGAACGTAAGAGACATTTTTGAGAAATCAGATTTTCAAAATCCAAAGCAATGAAAGAAAAATGTAAGATGAGGTTATGCATTTTGATTTTCAAAGAAAGAGGTCATGATATAATAAGGAGTGTCATTCTAAATTAGATCTATTTATTTGCATTCTGAAAGAAGGTGTGGAACAAAACATCTGTTTCCAAAAGACTATTTATCACTCAAAGATACAGTATGTGAAGGATCTGACCAGAATGTCAGTATGCTCAATGTTCACACACCGCCCCCCACCATACTCAGGGAAAAGAAAAAAAAAATATATATATATATATATATATCATATATATATATTTGGAACCCGTATCAGACACCATTGCCTAATTTTAAAATATTCCTGGACCTCTTATTGATCAATATCTCTTATAGAAAGGATGAGAGTGTAGCATCTGAACTGAAACAGTATTATTAGAAAATGATACCGTGAGCATTAGGATGTATAATTCATGTTGCTTTCATTTGCTCCGACCATTGTAAAAATCCATAAATCATTTTCTTCTTCATGTATTGCTTAAGTGCAATTTGTCATTTTGCATTAAAGGCCTGCTTTAGCTCATCAGTGCTTTTAATCCACTGTTTAGAGTTTAACAAAATGCTGGCCCTGTCTGATAACTGAAAAGACACTGAAATGGGAAGCCGTACCAATATTAACCAGGTTAAACAAAATGGAGAAGAACATTTCTACTTTGAATATCAAGTGATGCTTTAATGGAAGATCTAGCATTCCCAGTCCCCAAAATATGTATTGGTTTGTTCTCTGTTGAGTTGAGAGCATTACAACACAGTAACTAAAGAGTTACCTAAATGCTTGTAATATGCTATAAATCTTTTCTAGAAACTTAGTCAACATTTTCTCTATAACTAGATGAACAAGACTATCAGTGCCTGTGGCCTCGGCTCCAAAGCCTTGACTTCCCACCTCTAAAGTTAAGTTACACTACCACAAATAAATACACCTATTTCACGGATACCCGTAAGAGGTGCCACACAGTCCGTATTGCTCTCTGCACTCTCCTTGCTGGGAATGACAAATGCCAGGAACCATCTAGTTCAATCCTGGCCACGTCTGGTATTTGAAAGACTTCTTATTGACAATTAAAAATCTTTTTTCTTCCATTTCTTTAAAAGAAAAAAATCTCTCAAAGCTCCGGGCACACAGCAATAATAAGAGGATTTAGAAACAAATTGCTCTCAAGTCAAGTTAAATCACTGCAAACACTCATTTATCCAAATGCTGGTTAACAAACTTGTTTCCCTCCCACTTTTTCCACAAAAGGGTTAGGAAGAAAGCAACCCTGTTACCTAGTTCAAAATTTCTAACTATGTATATAAAAAGCATTTGTGGGATCCTTAGCGCCCCCTAATTGCTGCTGCAATTTCAGAGGCCAATGAAATACACGAATGTGCATCATCACTCTCATACACCAACCAGGACTTTTACGAAGATGGATTTTGATACACCCCTCAAAATAATAATTACTACCTTCCCACTCTGATTTAGGATGCAATTGATTTTGGCCCAGTTGGCTCTCCTGGGGGTGGTGTTGGAGGTAGGGCTAGGGAGGTGCTCCATGGGTGTCCCTGCTCCCTTCCCGGTCCAGTAATGGGGGGAAGGGGGATAGAGAGACACAGTTTATTATAGGATATTCTGCACTTCAAAGAGGTCGTGAACCCCACCGCAGATGCTCTTATTTACTTAATCACGGCTTTATTAATTTCTGGGATCCACCTAAGGGCACATAAAAGAAAAAGGAATTAAGAGGCATTTTTAAAAGGCTTTTTGTTTTGTGGGTGACGGGGTGGGGCTGTTTCATGGTTCCAGGATAAGGAGGCGGAAAAGGCTATTCATGCCAATATCTGAGTCTTGCCCGGAACAAAATGCTCTCGCAGTTGCCCTTGGCTGGAGGTACCTAGACGCAAGAGGACGGGCTAGCTCGGGTCTGTTCCCCCTGGCAGAAGCTCCCGCTATCACCCTGAGGATCCCGGGGAGCCTTAGAGACTAGAAGTCCGAAAGGCGAGACCTCTAGAGGACCCGGGCCGGCGTCGCGGGCGAGGACACAGGCCTCTGTGACCCAAGAAATCCTGCAGAGCCCCCAACAGGCGAACCCTGCGGAACAGGAGCTCCAAAGCAAAATTCTCTGGCTTGCCCTATGCTGCTTTCGCCGCTAGGAGACGCCTGTAACCCACGTTTGCAGAGAGAGTTCCCGGCTCAAACACAACAGCTCCAAAAAAAAAAAAAAAAAAAAAGCAGCTCAAGTGTTACAGTGGATGTAGTGATTATTTACAGGCAAATCTGGCCATCTCTCCACGTTCTCATCTCCACCTCTGGAAGCTCTCTCAGAGAACGCCCCCAAGTCCGCCCAAACTTCATCTACATTTTGAAAACAAACCCTCTAATCCAAACAGTTTCAGGATCTGCATTGTCATTCAGCCACATGGCTCTCGCACGCAAACACGCGTGCACACGCGCGCGCACGCACAAGTGTTTCCATATGGATAAATGAAAACATTAGAAAATTCCCGTCATTTTAAAAAAAACGCTCCAGGATTCTGATGAGTCAGCTGGAAAAGCTCAGAATATTTCATTTCAGTCCTGCAGATCTAAAGAAGAGGGGGAGGGGTAGAAAGTACAGATGCGATGCCGTTATTAATATTCGGATACACTATAATCTCCTTTTCATTGATCCACAGGTCCTTTTTATAAATTGCCACTCCATTCTCAGCAGTAGACGTGATGCTAAAATCATTTTAACTGCAGCGGTTTTCTCGTGGCTATGGCCAGCAGTCAGTTTACTGCAGCTGAAAAAGGATTAGCCATTTTTGCTGGCATCCTTTCCTTCCTACCGCTCAAAGGCACGACCCATCTCTACGAAAGAGCCCGGGGCCGAGGGGGAGGGTGGGGGAAGGGCAGGGCAGCCGGCACGCACTCTCGGGAGTCACAGGAGCGTGCCTCAGTCTGCAAGCACGCCCGGGGACGCTCGCCCGCCTTATTTCCCTATCACGAAGAAATGCCAACGTACCTCGGGCGTGGGGAAACGGTCCGCCTTTTCTCGAAGGTTGTGTTGGTGTTACTTTCGTGTCATTCATTAGCAGCATGCCGCAAGGGACCGTCTTATATTGTGGCAGAAGAAGACTAAACGGGGGCAGCTTTGGTGAATAAACAGTCCCCCTACAGCCCAGTACTTAGTGTAAAAATAAGCTTTAAAAAAAATCTTTTTCTCGGAGAACTCACATTCATTCCACGCTCTAACCCTGAAGAGTTCGCGCTGTATTTTAACTTCACAAGAACTGGCTGCAGAGGTGCTCTGCTTCGCCCCCGCGTCACGGCGGTGCGGACTCGCGGCTCCTCAAGCGCCTCCTGCGAGATGCGGGTGGGGGGTTCGGGGCGCCGCCGGGGCTTTCACAGGCCGGTGCGCCAGGACGCGGAGGAGGGCGCCTTGCACCGTAAGTGTGCGAGCTCATTCCCCGATAACCGCAGAGGCAGTTACCCTGGCCCCTGCCCGCCTACCCACCCTCCCCCCTGCGCGTGTTCTCAGCAGCTCGGCTCTTCTGGTCTCGCGGTCTTGCCCCAGACTGGGCAAGAATCGGTGCCTGGGTCTGTAACGGGGGCGGGGAAGGGGATCTCCAAAGGTCAGAACGAGCGGGAAAGAGCCTGTGCGCGCCGCGGTGGCACCCGGCCCGGCGCGGCGCAGGGAGACCCGAGGCGCCTCACTGCGCGCGGCGGCGTTCGGCGGCCCGCGAGCCGGGCGTTAGGCGCGCGCGCCCAAAGGCAGAGCTCAAGGGAATCTCAGGCAGTGACCAAAGAGCCCTACCTAGGTCCCCAGGGGAAATAACCCATTTGGTAAGAATGTTATGGATACACACTGAGAAAGAGAAGAGGCACAGCTATAGTAGCTGCCAGCCCACATCTCCTGGCGTGAATCCTTCGGCTTTTCAGGACCCACCTCCGCCCCACACGCCAGCTGCTTCCCTCCTTTCCATACAGCCCCTAGAGACCCTCACGCTTAGTTTGGCACAACGCATGTTATAAGCCTTTTTAAAATGGTACAGCCAGTCTCCCTTAATTAGGTAACCCCTGTCAGTTACCGGCCCCTCTGCAACTTTTCTCCCTTCTCGGTGATTGATTTCCACGATCAGTAGTAAAGGAAAATACCTTGAAGGAAAAAGAATGTTGGCGTCATTGGAAACCCCGCTCCTGGGAGAGGATACCGCCGCTGTTGCGATTATGTTTTCGCATTTGCTGATGCAAACAGGGGAACCTCTCTATTCCCTCTCCGTTACCTGCGGCTGGGGACTGGGAACTTTCCGCGGCAGAGGCCCTACAGCCAGCGCCTCGGGACCTGCCGGGCTGTTCTCACGCTCACACTCACACTCACCCCGGCCGCCCGCCCCGACGCGGCTTCCACCCCGCCCCTCCTGGCTGCCGAGTGACGACCGTGATTGACAAGCGTGTCGGCCAATGAGCGCTGCCTCGGTGGGTGGTGCTCCTCAGCGATTGGTTGGCCGAATGAGGGCGCTGCGCAAAAACAGAAAAGCGGAGCGCTCGGAGCTCAGAAACTGCCAGCCGAGATCACAGGCTCTAGGGCTGAAGCAGGAGGAGGGAAAAGACTGGGAGGAAGAGAGACAGGTTAGAGGGAAAGAGGCTGGGGGAGAAAACAGCAGGAAAGAAGCTGCTCGTCACACTTCTAGAGAGGCAAACGATGGTGGAGATGAGGACAGAGAAAGAGAAAACTATGAAAGCCAAAAAATACAAATAAAGCGAAAGAGGAGAAAATGCCAAGAAGAACATCCATCCGGAGAAATGAAGAGAATGAAAGTTTTATGCTGCAGAGCCGTTCTGTGTTTTTCCGGCACAAAATTCTCTTGCTGTTTTTAAGCCCTTTTGCATTTGCCAGCCGTTGACATTGAGGCATGTGCAGCGGTGCCAGCAACGTCTCCTCTTCCTTCTCCTCTTCCTCTTCATCTTCCTCCTCCTCCTCCACCATCACCATCACCACCACCACCACCACCACCACCACCTCCTCCTCCTCCCCCTCCTTCTTTTCCTCCTCCTTCTTCTCCTCCCATCAGCAAGAAGACAAACCGAGGACAGTCTTGAAATATCGAAATTTCCTCCTTGGGATTTGCCAGCGCCGCGTTGCGCCAAGACTGTCGGAATAAAGGACGCTGACTATTGTATTATTATTTTATTAATTGGTCAGTGGGAAGATTACAGATGAGGAAAGGGGACGCCTGTCACCCTTCCTGCGCTAAGATTGAAAAATGAGGCTGAATTGGGGGAAACCCTAAAATGAAGCAAAAGGAATAAGATTTTTTAAGGACAGAAAGCCACAGGAGCCATCCACACAGCGCACTTTTATTTGTATTTTTTGAGATTTTTTTTTTTTCGTGGTGGTGGGGGAGGTGATTGGGTGGCTGGCTGGCTGCGGGAAGCTGCTTCCTTTCCCTTTGGAGATGATTGTGCTATTATTCTTTGCCTTGCTCTGGATGGTGGAAGGAGTCTTTTCCCAGCTTCACTACACAGTGCAGGAGGAGCAGGAACATGGCACTTTCGTGGGGAATATCGCTGAAGATCTGGGCTTGGACATTACAAAACTTTCAGCTCGCAGGTTTCAAACGGTGCCCAACTCGCGGACCCCTTACTTGGACCTCAACCTGGAGACCGGGGTGCTGTACGTGAACGAGAAGATCGACCGCGAGCAAATCTGCAAGCAGAGCCCCTCCTGCGTCCTGCACCTGGAGGTCTTCCTGGAGAACCCCCTGGAGCTGTTCCGGGTGGAGATCGAAGTGCTGGACATCAATGACAACCCCCCCTCCTTCCCGGAGCCGGACCTGACCGTGGAGATCTCTGAGAGCGCCACGCCGGGCACCCGCTTCCCGCTGGAGAGCGCCTTCGACCCAGACGTGGGCACCAACTCCTTGCGCGACTACGAGATCACCCCCAACAGCTACTTCTCCCTGGACGTGCAGACCCAGGGGGATGGCAACCGATTCGCGGAGCTGGTGCTGGAGAAGCCGCTGGACCGAGAGCAGCAATCGGTGCACCGCTACGTGCTGACCGCGGTGGACGGGGGAGGAGGAGGAGGAGGGGGAGGGGGAGGGGGGGAGGGAGGGGGAGGCGGCGGGGGAGGGGGCCTGCCCCCCCAACAGCAGCGCACCGGCACTGCCCTACTCACCATCCGAGTGCTGGACTCCAACGACAACGTCCCCGCCTTCGACCAACCCGTCTACACTGTGTCTCTACCAGAGAACTCGCCGCCGGGCACGCTCGTGATCCAGCTCAACGCCACAGACCCAGATGAGGGCCAGAATGGCGAAGTCGTGTATTCCTTTAGCAGCCACATTTCGCCCCGGGCGCGGGAGCTCTTTGGCCTGTCCCCGCGCACTGGCCGGCTGGAGGTGAGCGGAGAGCTAGACTATGAAGAGAGCCCGGTGTACCAAGTGTACGTCCAAGCCAAGGACCTGGGCCCCAACGCGGTGCCCGCGCACTGCAAGGTGCTGGTGCGAGTGCTGGATGCTAACGACAACGCGCCCGAGATCAGCTTCAGCACCGTGAAGGAGGCGGTGAGCGAGGGCGCGGCGCCCGGGACCGTGGTGGCCCTGTTCAGCGTGACCGACCGCGACTCCGAGGAGAACGGGCAAGTGCAGTGCGAGCTGCTGGGCGACGTGCCGTTCCGCCTCAAGTCCTCCTTCAAGAACTACTACACTATCGTGACCGAAGCCCCCCTGGACCGGGAGGCCGGAGACTCCTACACCCTGACGGTGGTGGCGCGGGACCGCGGCGAGCCGGCGCTCTCCACCAGTAAGTCGATCCAGGTGCAGGTGTCAGATGTGAACGACAACGCACCGCGGTTTAGCCAGCCGGTCTACGACGTGTATGTGACCGAGAACAACGTGCCCGGCGCCTATATCTACGCGGTCAGCGCCACGGACCGCGACGAGGGCGCCAACGCCCAGCTAGCCTACTCTATCCTCGAGTGCCAGATCCAGGGCATGAGCGTCTTCACCTACGTGTCCATCAACTCGGAGAACGGCTACTTGTACGCCCTGCGCTCCTTCGACTACGAGCAGCTCAAGGACTTCAGCTTCCAGGTGGAAGCTCGCGACGCCGGCAGCCCCCAGGCTCTGGCCGGCAACGCCACCGTCAACATCGTCATCGTGGATCAGAACGACAACGCCCCTGCCATCGTGGCGCCCCTGCCTGGGCGCAACGGGACTCCAGCGCGGGAGGTGCTGCCCCGGTCGGCGGAGCCGGGTTACCTGCTGACCCGCGTGGCCGCCGTGGACGCAGACGACGGCGAGAACGCCCGGCTCACCTACAGCATTGTGCGGGGCAACGAAATGAACCTCTTCCGCATGGACTGGCGCACCGGGGAGCTCCGCACCGCGCGCCGGGTGCCGGCCAAGCGCGACCCCCAGCGGCCTTACGAGCTGGTGATCGAGGTGCGCGACCACGGGCAGCCGCCCCTGTCCTCCACGGCCACACTGGTGGTGCAGCTGGTGGACGGAGCTGTAGAGCCCCAGGGAGGGGGCGGGGGCGGGGGCGGGGGGTCGGGGGAGCATCAGCGCCCCAGCCGCTCGGGCGGCGGGGAGACCTCGCTGGACCTCACGCTCATCCTCATCATTGCGCTGGGCTCGGTGTCCTTCATATTCCTGCTAGCCATGATCGTGCTCGCCGTGCGTTGCCAAAAAGAGAAGAAACTGAACATCTACACCTGTCTGGCCAGTGACTGCTGCCTCTGCTGCTGCTGCTGTGGCGGTGGGGGCTCGACCTGCTGCGGCCGCCAAGCCCGGGCGCGCAAGAAAAAACTCAGCAAGTCCGACATCATGCTGGTGCAAAGCTCCAACGTGCCCAGTAACCCGGCCCAAGTGCCGGTGGAGGAGTCCGGGGGCTTCGGCTCCCACCACCACAACCAGAATTACTGCTACCAGGTCTGCCTGACCCCTGAGTCCGCCAAGACCGACCTGATGTTCCTTAAGCCCTGCAGCCCTTCGAGGAGTACGGACACTGAGCACAACCCCTGCGGGGCCATCGTCACCGGCTACACAGACCAGCAGCCCGACATCATCTCCAACGGAAGCATTTTGTCCAACGAGGTAAGGCTGAAGCAAAAGGACCACCATCTCTCATCTCCTCCATCTGAAAGCCTCCTCTAGCCCGGCCCTTGTATCTCTGGTGCACCATGTATTTATATTTAGGATATTAACTTATTTGTATCTTTGTGGGGGTAGGAACTGGGGAGAAGGGAAGCTATCCCACCCCTTCGTATGTAACCCAAACTTCGCGGTGTCCCTAATTTCTGCGCCCCACCCTCCACATTTACTTTCATTTCCTCCCCTTGGTGCTTTGCCACCCTGGACCTTCCTCCCTCCCTCTGGCATCGTTCCTTTAAAATCCTAACCCCTTCTCAGTCCTTTCCCTTCTCACTTCTCTGAGGGTAAAGGGAAAAGTACGCGGGGGGGCCGAGGGAAATGTGATGGAGGGACTTTCTGGCACCGGCCAAGGTCTTTTTCTCTTTGAGTTTGTCCCAGGCGTTAATAAAGCTAATGCTGTTTGCTTTGTTTATCGATGCTTTCAGTCGCGTGTAAAAGTAAGCTATAGATTGTTTAACTTTGCACAGTTGTCTAAACTCGAATGCATGTTCTAGCGAATAAGTTATCAGATCCTTGTCCTCTGAACTCGGGTTGCAGAAAAGCCTTCAGTTCTGCTCTGGACAGCATTTACAGACGCTCTTGAAGCCCAACGCCCACACAGTGTGAATTTGAATGAAGTTGCTTTGGCACAGACCCCTGTAAGCGTAAACTAAAGAGAGGCTTAAACAATTGTTACCTTAAATATATCTTTTTAACCAATAATCACCTCTTGCCACTGGTCTTGATAAATCACTGCTGTTGGCTTTCTTCCTCGAAGAATTTGGCTTGTCAATTCCGATTTCTTCTTAAAAGATGGAGAAGTGGCAAAGTTGGAAGGAGGGAGGGAGGGAGGGGAGAACAGAGTCGATTTATGTACAAGAAAGTTTGGACCGGAAAAGGTGTGTGGATGGTGGAGGTGGGGAGGAGAATGCAGAGGGCGTTTGGAGGGGGAAAAGTATGGGGGGAGGGGGGCATTATGAATTCCTTTCTTGGCAGGTTCTTTTATTTGAGTCTTAGATATTATTAATTGACTTTCATGAATATTTGTACAGCTCATTTGTATCTTAAGCACATTTTGAAAATAAACTACAAAATAATTCCATAATATCCAAACTTTTTGCTTATTGAGCGTGCTGTTTTTCTTGTGTCAACCAGTATGCACCCAAACACTTTTTTAGGCCACTGAAAGAAAGACTGTAGAGATTACCTAGGTTGACTCTATTAGTTTATGAGCCCTAGCTATGAGGTCATTTGCATTCTCTCCTTAAAAACACACATACACACATTTCAAATTGGCTTTTTATTTTTGGAATTTTTTTTTAACTTTTATTGAAAGTCTGGATTGAAGTGTCTGTGCATATCTTCCCCACCCCACCCTTACCCAGCAATCACTAGGGTGAGGTCTTAGAATAGCTCGAAAATTCATAAAAATGTACACAATTATTTAAACTAGACTCAATTCCTAACCTCAAAAAAAGACTACTAGTTAAACCCTTAGCATTCAAATGCTCTTGATTTATTTATTTTTTTTCTAGACTAAACACCAGAGAGCAGAGCTCAGCTATCTAGTTGACAGACCTCGCCGAGTTAACAGGTATGGACTCTTTTTTCTCCTACCTTGGTGTGTGGACAATTTATTGCCTACTAAAATCAGGGGTTAGGTGTATTATTCAATATTAAAATATAAAACATATAAAGCATTTCCAGCTAAGGCAGAACATACATACTGATTACGTTGGGGTTCCCAGACCACATATTAAAATGTGGATATATTTCATCTATATACAGCTTACTGAATATATTTGAATATCTTATCAATTTACGCTCCTACACTGCTTCTGATAGTCTCCCTAACTGTTCGAAGTGTATGCATACTCTCCTTTATAAAAATCATATGAGCATATACATAACTCTAATCATAGAACAATGACTAAACCAGACATGCCTTAGGGGCTCAAACCACCTACTGTGCTCAGTTTTGAAAGGCTTGGCTTAAGGTGATGAAAACTAGCTTTATGCAGAAATAAAGCCAACTTGAGAGGTCTGTGAATCTGCAGCACCGTTGTTGACCATGTGGTGGCAGAAGAATGTTTTCTGTGTTTCTTCACCTTTTTTATTCTAATATTCACATTTTTGTACTTCTAGTTCTGCATTCCAGGAAGCCGACATAGTAAGCTCTAAGGACAGTGGTCATGGAGACAGTGAACAAGGAGATAGTGATCACGATGCCACCAACCGCGGCCAGTCAGCTGGTAAGTGTGTTCAAAGAGCAATACTGACTTTTCAGTATTGGGTTTTTTGTTGGTGGTGTTGGTGGTGGTGGTGGTGGTGGTGTTTTAAGTAAATCGAGGAAGAATGATGTCCTAGGTAATTTTCTGTAGGTTTAATGTTCGTAAATCCACAGAAAAATGGTGTCATCTTACATTGATAGGTGTATATTCAAAGAAGATTATAAAATTTTAATGTTCCTTTAAAGAGGTAAAGCCAGAGATACATTGTGAAATATGTTAGAATATCAGCTATCTTTTCCTTATGTAATGTTATTTAGTGCAATTATATTGTATACAAAAAGCTATAGATTTCTCACCTGGTCCAGTCCTCAGTCTTTAGTCATTAAGGTATTATTAGACTTGTTTATGGATGAGGTAACTGAAGGTGAATGAAATTGATTGAACTGCACAAAGTCACAAGAGAATAATTGGATGATTGGGAACTAGAATCCAAATTTCTTCCTTTTGAGAGCAGTGCATTTTGTAAGCCACTGAGTATTGAATGGTAGAAGGAGTGGTGATTAAAAGTCATGGATAGACTGAAAGCAGGATTTCCAATGCTGGGTTCTTAGGCTCCAGGACATTAAGAAACATTTGATAATGTGGATTTTCTCGAGCATCCTAGATTTCCTGATATTTTCAATAAGATCCATGGCCTGTCAAAAGTTGAACCCTGTGTGTATTTGCTTAATGATAGTCACTGATGGGGTTGCAATGTGATACCGATGTTTTACATAGTTTATTTACTTTATTTTTCTCTATATAAATTTAACTGCTAAGCTTTATAGGATGCTGATAGCTCTTCTCACGAATCCTTAAAGAAAACACTTTAAAAATAAAATATGTGCCTTAAAATGAAGAAAATGATTTCATAATGGTTGGATTTTCTTTCCACTTCATTGCCATTTCAGTTAAGAAGAGCGCTTATTGTGTGTGTGTGTGTGTGTGTGTGTGTGTGTGTGTGTTTTCCAACATGCTAAAAGAAATGGAAAGACAAATTAACTAACTTTTGTGACTTATAAAAATGTCCATCATGGGGCCATCTCTGGATTCAACTCTGTTCACTTGCTTTCGAGCTTCGTTTTGGTTAACGATGTAACCCTAGAGCGATAGAGTCCTCAGTCTCAAGGTAACACCGGTCCTAGAGAGCACACATTCCTGAACACACTCGGTGGACCTCTAAACTGTGCTGAGGCAGTATGTCAAAGGGCAGCCCATGCCCCACGGTCGCCTGGCAGCCGTGGTTACTGCAAGCCTCTCACTTGGCTAATGTGTGCTGTGTCTGAGACTGACTTAGCCTTGGGAAACACAGGCAGGAGGAGGGGAGGAAAAAGGCTGCTCAAGGGTCTCTTTATATTGCTGCAAGTCATTAATATGCAGACCTAATGAGACTTGAGAACAGCCAAGAATCCCCGGAGGTCCCTGCCCCTTGCGGGCCTTCACGCTAAGTGAACAGAGCATCTATTTAGTGTCTGGGAACCTGACAACAAACCAGATCTTGCCAGAAGTTTATATTTGAGTACAAAGTCCCTTTCATTTTTGGCCTATATATGGCATATGATTTATTGTTATCTTTAAAAGGCTGTACATTTAGAATTGCTCATTCCTGTTCTTTTTTCAGGGTTTCTAATTTAAGTTAGCCTGTTTAAAACTTTTAAAACAAAATGTATGATATTAAGACAGAGTCTCTGGTGCATGTATCCTTGGGTGCATTTTATTCTTTTCCCACTCCCCCCCCCCAACTTTGTCTTTTTCTGTAGCACTCCACTCGCAATGAACATTTCAATTAGTTTAGTCCCTCAGACATAATGAGCTATAATAACCTAACCAAAGAAAGAGAAACGAATAAACATCTGCAAAAAGTGCTAAATTTGGAAGATGGATGGGAATATATTCTTATCAATGCGTCTTCCCAGTAGCTATTTCATTTCACAGGCACTCAGTGTTGCCATTTTGGTAATGTTTCTTTCGAATTATTTGAGATGTCAAAGCATTACAAGGAGAATTAGAATGCTAAATTTTGTGCTGGAAAATTTTCCAAAAAGCAAGGCAGTTTGTATTTTTCTTTATCCATGGCAAAATTTTGTCTCTATCTTTACATTCTCAAACACAAAAAGCACTACAGAATTAACGGTTTACTTTTGTATTTCCTTGGAAATTACAGGGCAGCCACAAGATACTGAGTGCAATAACTGCTCTTTTAGAATTGTAATGACACGCTTGTATTAAGAAGTAATCTCACCTTTGTGTGCTGAATTGCAATCAGATTTAATATGTCTAATTGTATGGTAAGAATGATTTTGAAGTATTTTCTTTTATTAAGTATGAAACCCTAAATGCAGAAAATTGAAATCCATTTACTTAATGACTTTTTTCCAGCCCCTACTGATGTTATGTCCTATAAACTTCACATCAAGTGGCTATAATATTTTCTAAAAGTTAAGCCCATTTCAGGTAAATAAGTACATCTGTTTTATTGTCTGTCTTATAAAGCCAGGTATTAATGATCTTCCAATTGTGTAATATTTAAGAAATAGTATTCATAGCACATCCATTTTCAGGTTTAGGATATAAAAAACAAAATTCATACGCATCAGCAAATCTCACTGAGCTAGTCTTTAGGGGAAGAACACCAGATTGCCATGGAAAAATAACATTACAAAGATACAGGTTCTGAATTCTCTACTTTAGTGTGTACCTTATTCCTCATTACATTATATAGACTATTTAGCTCAGCGCTTCACCTGTTTAAGCTCCCTAACGTTTTATTTGTCTCCGATTTCTTTTTCTGCGTTAGCATTACTTTGTATTTTTTTATGTCGATATGCCTTCTATTTATTCTACTATGAATAGTTTTCTTTTTTGTTCTTTCTCCACCCTCCCCCTTTGCTTTTCTCCTTTCTAAGCCATTTGGAGTCACCAATCTTTTTCATAGAAGGGCTTTAAACACGGAGGCAGCTGCACAGAGAATCACATAAGCTTTTTCAGTTTTCTACTGCACCTGGCTCCATGTGTGAAATCCTTCGGCTTGACCACTGCTCTGTGGCATTTTCTTTCTATAGCCTTGTCAAGGTGCTTTCCGTTTTTTTTCAGTGCGCTATTGATGTATTGGTTAGATATGGCAGGGGTCCAGGGAGATGTGGTAAATGTATGCATAAACCATCACAAGAGGAAAATCTGATTAATCACAGATTACATAGCCACAAATAAATCAAACTGCACTTAAAAGAAATATGGTTTCAATTTTGTTTATTATATCATGAGATTAAAAGATATTTTTTTCTGATTTGGAATACTGATACAAAAATTTTAGTTGTATACTCTTAAACATTTTGGCATTATTGCAAGTACATCTAAAGAGATGTATTTAGCTTTAAGAATGTTTTGCCTCGCTTATTAAATGCCTGTGATGTGCATACTGCAATTATCAATTCATTTTCAATATTTGTGCCTTCTTAAAAATACGTATTGAAGAGGATAGTCTTAAGAAGCAATTCAGAAGTGATTCTGTTAAAGTTGCTTGTTTAAGTTTACCTGAAAATTGTCAAATGGCTCTTTCTTGTACATTTGACCTTCAGGTACAAGAAAACTTAGATTAGATGTGTTAATTTTTTAGCTAATGATTGAGATAGATATGTGATATGTGGTCAAAATCTGACTACATGTTAAAAAAAAGCAAAGTGATTTGAATTGCCAGTGTTTCCAAACAAGTAAAGTATATCATGAAACATCTTCAACCATGGCACCATTCTTACAACACCAACAAGTCAATTTTTGGCTTATCATCAATACAAATTTCCCTTTCCCAACTCCACTCTGAATTTAGATACTGGCAGATTCACATCTGGATTTGTAAATAAAGTGAATTTACGTGATTGTTTGCAAAAGCTTATTCAGGTTCCTGGTGAAAATCTGAACTACAACTTGATGCTACAGAAAGATTTATAATTGGCAAAATAATATGTGACAAAATATTAGAGCAAATGGAGAAAAATATCAACACTTTGGAAGACTAATAAGTCGGGAGAAATTTTGATGCACATGTTTTGATTTTTCATGAGTGAATCATGTTGATGAATATCTGCCTCCAAGCTATCCTTTGCTAAATCTTACAGCAACTTTTGTGGTTATAATTAATATCTCTCCATGTTGTTGCTGTTGTTGTTAAGTGGTAGAGGAGGACTGGAAATTTCCTCAAAATAATTAAGTATTGATTTTCTTTTAAATTAATTTATAGTGGGGGCGCCTGGGTGGCTTAGTCGGTTAAGCGTCCGACTTTCGCTTGGGTCATGATCTCGCGGTTCGTGGGTTCGAGCCCCGCGTCGGGCTCTGGCTCTGGCTCTGAGCCTGGAGCCTGTTTCAGTCTGTCACTCCCTCTCTCTCTGACCCTCCCCTGCTCACACTGTCTCTCTCTCTTCCTAGAAATAAAAACATTAAAAAATAATAATAATAAAAATAAATAAATTAATTTATCGTGCTATGAAAAATTAACCATTTTTATGAAGCCTTGGTGCATGAGAAAGAAATGTACATATAAATTTGTATTATCACATTCATCAGAAAATAGCACAAACTGAATATAATTATAATATTTTTGAAATCATGATTTACTCTCAATGGTAATATCACTGACTCCAACTATAAAGAACAAGTTACTTGCCAGTTAAAAAATATGTATTTTTAAAATTTGTCTAAATATATCTTTGCATAACAGGCAGTCTATCACATCAGCTGTCATGCCTTGTAGAACAGATTATTTCTGAGAAGTGGGAGAAATAAATAACTAGGAGAAGAAATTTCAAGTAATATATATATATATATATATATATATATATATATATATATATGTATATATATGTATGTTGAGATGTTTCTTAGAAATTATCCAAACTTCAAAAATGAGGTTTGGCCTGTGCTTTTCTGCTATACAAATCTCACAGGTTCTATAGTAGGGGCATTTGAATGAGAAAATATAAAAATCCCATTGAATTATCTTCTCTTGGGACTTCAGTTTGAATATTAAAAAATTTCAAGAACAATGTGAAAGGCACACATTTTAATACGTCACCTGTCCTGGAAGGCCTGAGATTCCCGTATATCATGTAGTCATTTATCACAATAAAACTTAAGTATACTTCTGCTTATTTGGCCATTAAAAAGTCTATTTGAGGGCACTGGTGATAAATGAAAGAAGGTAAAAAAAAAAAAGTATCTTTCAGTGACTTCCTGAAGTGAGGATTGGTAACAAGTATATTTATTTGGTTTTCAGATTATATATCTAAAAGACAAATAATTTGGAATGCATTGATGTAGTGTTGATGTTATTTTTAAAAAATTTTGTTTCTGTGTCCGATATTTCCCTCATGAGAAATTGGTACACTTGTTTTATCAGTAAAACTAGTGAAGTGTGTTCACGCGCAATTTATAGCATCTTATCTTTCACTCTGGTTATATAAAGCTATGTGGTTTGCTATGGGAATCACACTTTAAAAAGACTAGTTCATAGATTTAGTAAGAACATTATTTACAAGTGTTTTCTCTGTCAAGTAAAATTGTTCTTCCAATACAATGCTTCATCCTATTTCTCATTTGTCTTGTTATGCACATGACATAATTTTTGTACAGGTTTTCAACTCATGAGAACTTGACTATACCATCTAAGAGAACTTTAACTAACCTCTGATAATTAAAGAAGCCTAAAATCAGAAAACAAGACACTTCAAGAAAAGAAAATGGGCACAACTGAGTATAAACTATTTAATTAAACAAGTTCTTCTAAAAGTACCTTCTAACACGCATAACATCTTAGTAATGTTGAGTGACTAGTTTATTAAAATTTTTCCATAAGAGAGAAGATCATATTTAAAATTAGGAGAGCACTTGAGAGTATAGCCACTCAAAAAGATGTGAAAGATTGTTAACAGTCTCATGTTGTATATTTAAAATGGTATGCATCAGTCCTGTGAGAAAAAAACTATTAATTCCAAATTTTGCATTAGTACCCATCTTTATTAGGGTTTAATAATGTAGTTTTATCTTAATATTTGAATTAATTCCACCAATTTCAAATTTAATATGATTTGAATTTAATTTTAAATTAAATAATTGCTCACAATCATTTTACTCTGAACAGTAATTCCATCTATCAAAAATTTTTTTTTGCCATGATACTGTAAATAGGGAGCATTTCTAGTACAGTATTCAAAATATAAATCTCTTTGGTTCTATAGATTTTACTCACCTAGGATGTCAGTGTGTATCAGGGACATTTTTCTTCCCCTTCTCTTTTTCTTTCTACATATCTCTGAAGAAATAGAAAAAAAAAAATACTCAGCTACTCTGGTGTCAAAAAAACACTGACATATTTTACATGCTTTCTTAACCTGGTTCCTTATCCTGGTTTCAGCTCACGTCTAAGTTTCTCAACAGTTCACTGATCAGTAATTTATTTCGAGGCTTATGCATGACAATTATCAATGGAACACTTTAATCGAAACCAGACTCAGCATTATACACAGCTTAATTTAAAATAAAAAAGTCATAAAGTGAGATTAATATATGATAAGAAGATTCGTTTTATCTCTTTAAACATAATTTACATAATTAACTGTTCTTATCTCCAAAATATTTGTGGATAATCTAGAAGATTAATACTCTGAAAGAATTATTTTCTGTACCTTGTATATACAGATGTTAAAATATACACACACAAACACCTAAACCTGTTTGTGACCAAAGGCCATCAAGAATTTAAAAACTAAAACACAGGAGTTCAAAATCGCTCATGGTATTTATAAGAATAAACAATCAGATGGGTTCATTAAATAAATATTACTCTGTTGATTAAAAAAGAAATTCATCATGCATTTGAGAGTTTCTTATATGCAGAATAATCATACTTAAGTTATTGTAAACTGATCCTGTTTAAAAACATGAACAATAAACGTGTTAGCATGTTTAGAAAAATATTAAAATGTGATTATAGTTTACATACTTGTTTTTCTGAGTAGGGGTAGTTACCAAAATGAATGTCAAATGGGATTCTACAAGTCTCAAAACTGTTATGCTTTGCTTAAGAAATTGAGCTTTCTTGAGTCATAATGAGATAGTGTTTCATAGTCTCGTTAATCTGTGAGAGACAATGAAACTTGAAGGTGTCATTTGAAATCTGAGTATCCTGGGATTAGTAAGGAAATAGTTCTGTGTTCGCTCGGACAAGTATTTCCAATGTGGGACAAGTAGTAAGGTATTTGTCAATAGTATCTGCAGCTTACTCACATTACACTTGGTTACTTTGATTTCACTAATTTTAGTCATCTGTTCTGGGTTTGTCTGTAGTGGCAAATAATAAATAGTAACATGGGCTACCAGAATGTCATTGAGCTATACCTTTTAGGGTCATTTTCTGAGAACCTAAGGAAGCATGCTCTTGGCATGGCCCACAAAATGTTTCATTCTTGTTATTTATTGGTTTATCAATATGTGTGCTGTATTTCTCTTAAATTTCATTCTCTCTTTAATGTCTAGATTTCTTAATCTAACTATCATCAGTTGTGTTCATGTATTTCCAATGTTTTTATCTCTAAGGCAAAAAACAAACAAACAAACAAAAAACCATGTTGGACCCCTTATCATCATTAGAGATTATGTATTATAAAAGCTTTATACTTGCATTTTTCTCGATTGTGAATTTCACCAGAGATTTTTTTAAATATTCATTCTTTTTCTACTCACCATTTCCTAGTCCCCCCCCCCCCCCAGTTTTTTCCCAACTCTGAGAATTTTAGAAACATCTTCCTCAGGGTCCTCTTTGCTAGAAGAATCTAACCCTTTGCACAATAGTACAAAGACATTTTTGGTTCCTATGAGGTTAAGGCAAGAACGGTTTGGCAAAACACATTCACTCAGCACTCTTTATGCTACCTGTAATCTTTCACGTTAGTGAAACCTGAATCTGTAGTGTCTCTTTTGCTTACAGGTATGGATCTCTTCTCCAACTGTACTGAGGAATGTAAAGCTCTGGGCCACTCAGATCGGTGCTGGATGCCTTCTTTTGTCCCCGCGGATGGACGCCAGGCTGCGGATTATCGCAGCAATCTGCATGTTCCTGGCATGGACTCTGTTCCAGACACCGAGGTGTTTGAAACCCCAGAAGCCCAGCCTGGGGCAGAGAGGTCTTTCTCCACCTTTGGCAAAGAGAAGGCCCTTCACAGCACCCTGGAGAGGAAGGAGCTGGATGGACTGCTGTCTAATACACGAGCGCCTTACAAACCACCATATTTGAGTAAGTATTACATAAAAAGCTTTATCAAAGTATTCCCTTTGAGGGAATAAAGTTCACCATGCGATTCTTTTTAGTGAAAATAGGGCTCAGGTTGTTTTTCAGAAACAAAGATAAAAGTGACTCTTGGATCCAGGCAGTACTTTCCTATGAAAAAATGAATATGCTTAACAGGAAGACAGGTTCCTGTGTTAGGACATGGTTGTTGACAACAATCAAACATAACTTTTGATGTTGAAAACATTTTTCAAATGTGTTTCATATTTCCTTTGAATATTGCTCTCTTGCTTACTTGATTTCCATGTGTTTTGAAGAGCTTAATTAAGATGGAAAAACATCTCTTGACACTTGAGTCACTGGGAGATCTTTTTTATTTATTGATGCCAGCATTATCGCATAATCATCCTTTTTCCACAGCGACATTAAACATTTGATGCTAAATTAGGGAATCAGTGCAGCTATCACTTTGACCATTCAACATGATTAAGTAATAGGTTCATATGGAGTAAAGTCTCTGATCAGAATCAGAGGAACTATGTGAGAGAAACATATAAATAAAGCACTAGTCTTCATTTACTTAAAATAATACGTTCTTCTAATAATGGAGGCATTGAAAATTGTACTCTGTTCTTTCAGTATTGGGACCATATTCTCTAAGTGGATTATTTTATACAACTACTGTGAAAATAAAAATGCTTAGAGATTCTAGTTAATTTCCTTTGAGGATCTTGGTAATGAAATTATCCTATTATTCTCTGCTACAAAGGAATCATTTTCTTTTAGTCAATGGGTAAATACCACTGACAATTCAATTGTTTGGTCAAACCACATAAACTAGTATTTGATAAGGATGAAACTCATAAAAACTCAATCAAAAGATCACTTATCTTGTATAGCAAATCTAACATACCTGTTGTTTTCTTACATTCATCTTCTAGTACAAAAAAAATCATGAAATCATAAGTTAGAAATAAAAATAAAACAGTTTGCAAATGTATCATTTCTTTCATGACTTCATGACTTCAGGAATGGGAGGGAAATAGAAAAATACTTAAAGGAAAGACAAAAATTAGAAGAACATATATTTCAACTCATGAATGTAAATATGAAAGGCATGAATTGAATACATTGAGGACAAGACTAGTACTCTAGACATTGATAAAGGAATGGTTCTGCCATTGGAAACATATATTATGATGGCAACAATTATTAAACTGTTTTATGAAGGATTCAATTCAACTTTTCAGATTTCCTGAAAATATGATTACTCCATGCATGATATAGTATTTTATTATTTCGGAACCAAATAATTTCTCCTCTCTATAAACTATTGATATTTATTTTGCTTTATTTTTTAAAGCTATAAAATACAAGAGGACCTCATATACTTAAGGAAAATATTGAAATGTCTAACATCATTACTAACGAAATTTGGATACTAAAGTCCTAAAGTTTAGCTCACACATCTACACACATTAATGATTTAAAATAACCTAAAATAGTTATGTGTGTTGCTAGATCAAGAATGCATATATTATTTAATTAGGAAAATTAAAATTTGTTTCTATATCACTCAGATACGGTACAATAAATTAGTTTTAAACTACATTTTTTCCGTTTTAGCCAGCTCACACCACTCAAACTTTAGAGTTTGGGATGAAGTGTGACCTAGGTGAAAACTAAGCAAAAATATAAGTATTTTGTTATTTTTACTTATACTCTCCTTAGCTATTCATACAACTTCAACTTTTAGTGTTTAATGTCATCTTAAAATTACATCATGGACCTGATTTTAATAGACATAGCCAGTTTTATGGTTAATTTAAGTATAAACTATACATTAAAATCACGCCTAACCATTTTGCCCTCCAAATTCACATGGTGGTAATTGTTCATATTTGTATTATTTATCATTAGCAATGGAAGTATTCTCATCTTCTTAATTAAGTCTGTTCCTTATATAACTAAATTAAAATTTGACATCTATAACTTCTTTTTGATCAGAATGCTTAAATAATTATTGAGGTAGAGTTTTATTTTGCTAAACATGCATTTAGTTCTTTAATAAACATAATGTACGTTTGATGTGAATAAAAGCAGCTGTATATTTAGTGATTTTTGTAGAGCTCTAAAAGTGAAACTGAATGAAGCTACCACTATCATTTATAAAATGATGAGGAAATGGTAATATGCTTAATAATACAAATGAGGTCATGGTCTGTACCCAACAACTTCCCATTTCTAAACTTCTGATTGCCACATTGAAAATTGAAAATTGCAAGAAACCAGCTTTTACATAAAAGCACATGTATGCACATATTAAAAAAAGTAGTTTCTGTGTTTTTTTAAAGAAATGCTCACATACAACTATATTTTCTTTTCTTTTTAATGTGTAAGAAAAGATCTATGAAGAATATATATGATGCATTTAATGAAATGGAAGTTTGTTTTTAAATCAGCAGTGATTTTGAAAATATTTATTAATACTCACTAGTCATGAGCACTTTTGAAGCATGTTTGCTCTAATTTTTGTTACAATGTTGTAGTTTGTTAATACTTTCATAAAAACCAAAGGGATACTCTGAAGGATTGAAGAAATAAATGTAAATATTTAGAATATGGCCATATTCAAAACTCAGTGTTTAGATTTATCTTAAAATGTTAATAAATTTCAGCTTGGCTTTACCTTTTTTGGGGGGAATAATAAAAAGTACCAAAGTATCACCTTATCTTTTAATAAAAATTAATCATTGATTTCAAATGAAACACAAAATCTATTATCTAGAGTTTAAAAATAACATCAGATTTTATTGTGAAGAATTCAGGAAATTCTTTAGTATTATAAACACCTTATATAAAATAACAAATGACACAATTTGGATGGTCTCAGCAAATACAGAGAATAAAAATAATTTAACTTCCAGAATATAGTTGATAAAAGTTGTATTATCAAGGAAATTTAGAAAAACCCAATAGTTAAAACAATTATATTATTTCTGGAATCATTCTTGCTTATGATTTTGGCTTCACATTTTGAACATCATCACTTATGATTGATTTCTGTCAATAGATAAGTGTATCTTTGTGTTCAAATCTGCCTAAATGATACAAAGGATTTCAGGATTTAAGGATTCATTATTTGGAAACTTGTTGATTTCCTGTTGATAAACATAATCATTGCCTAAGAATTGACAATAGTCAAAAGACAATAACCAATGAAATTTCATCTAAAATATATTTGTGAAAATCTTTTTTCATTTATTTGAGGGGTCATATGATATTAAATTATATTGAATGAAATGAAAAAATACATTGACATAATAATTTTTTAAATACTATATCCATGAAATATTCTAGACTCCTAGAACCATTTACTGAAGTGTCACAGTCCATTCTGCCTTCATATTACACAACATATAGACTAGTCCAATGCATGCCAAAAAATTATGAGCTGTCTCCTGACCTAATTTTAATTTTGCCTACTTTTGAGTCTCCTTCAAACTTCAATTTAACTTGCTCCTAATGCAAGAAAAGACGTCAGAACTTTTGAAACATTCCATTTGAAAAATTGCTGACACTACATAGACTTCTTTTCAGTAAACCTCATTTAGAGAAAATTCTTTTGGGCATCTATGTTATTTCTATGGTGCACTTCAAGTTTTCAGTTGATTAAAATTGTAGAGCATGTTTTGTTTAGTCACATCTCTTTCAATCCCTTCATTATCTCAATCTGCCTTCTGTGAGTTTTCTTAATCTGTTGAACTCAATAGTGTGGTTAAGAGTGTACATAGGATTCAAAATAAACAAGTTCTCGTATTGGCACACATCACCCTCATATTTACATATCCTCGTATAGTGTTTTCTCTGGGATTTGCATATTCATGTAATGTCATAAACATAGCATCACTTTATCAAATATTAAAGTCCACAAGTAATTCTTATACGTCAACTTTTTTAACATTTCTGTCTCCTAGCTCCATACATCACAAAATGGATGCACACCTTTTTCAAGATACTTTTTTCCTAGTACCTATGTTCATTTCTGTTCCCTTTGTCTCCAAGTTGTGTTACTTTTTTATAATATCCTATTTCTGAGACTTTTGCTCCCCTCTCTCTTCTCTATAAGAATAGCTCTAGTTTGTGACCCTAACTTTCTCACTTTTTTAGTTTTTCTCTTTGTGACAAATCTCTAGTCTTTGAATTACACCAGTCTTTCCAGTTCTCATTAAATTCTTTTGTTTAGGAATTAAGAATTGATCCCTCACAATCAAATTAGTTATCTCACTTCAACTCTGTGAGCAGGAACAAATGATAGATAATTCAGGGCCAGAGAAAAGCATAATACCAGTTCATATTCTCTGCATATGTACTTTTAGATTTAATGTTCAATGAATTTTATGATATTTCACTTCTTTGAAAACATGATAATCTGTTCACAATTTGAGTCATTACTGCAGTTAGCTGATGCAGCAGCTGCCTGGAACTTTCCTGTAACTCCAGATAAGTGAGATATTATAGCATTATCTTATTTCTTCGTTAGTTGTTAAGATAAAAATCTTCTGAGATGAACAGTTCATTTTACACCTATACATCTGGCAATTTCTGTAGGTAATTTGTTTTTACTTATTCAGACATCAGTGCTTCTCTGTGACTTATCACATGTCATTTAAAATGTGTGCCTTTGGGTGCATTGGAACTAGTTAGTATCCAATACTCTCTTGGTGTATTGAGACTCATTACCCAGCTATTCATATTATAAATACTAAATAATTATGTGATGAAAAATGAATGAATGGCTAAATGAGTGTTTTTAAAGTATCCAAATAATTTTTAATGCTCTCATTATACTTTCATTTACACACAGGTCTGTAAGTTATTTTTTAATCTCCAGACAAACCTTCTTCTCTTCTAATTTTAAAAATATGCATTCAATCAGTTGTATTTCTCTCATGCTAGTACCTCCAAGTTTTCATAAGGGGAAGTACATTGTGAACTCATTCAAAATATTGAAATGCACCTAACCAAGGTGCTTTGTTATACATGACGGAGTTTTCGGATGCTTGGAGACTTTAAACTTCTTTTGATTCATTCTAAGAACTTATATCCTAAAAAGGTGTTAAATTTGTTTCATACTTGTTAGCTCTCTTAGAATTTTTTTTAAAGTATTTTATTTATTTTTGAGAGAGAGATAGAGACAGCATGAGCAGCAGAGGGTCAGAGAGAGAGGGAGACACAGAATCCAAAGCAGGCTCCAGGCTCTGAGCTAGCTGTTAGCACAGAGCCCGATGCCTGGCTCAAACCCACGAACCGTGAGATCATGACCTGAGCTGAAGTCAGACGCTTAACCGACTGAGCCACCCAGACGCCCCATAGCTCTTTTAGAATTCTAAGTACTCCCATTTCTTTTTTTTTTTTTTAATTTTTTTAATGTTTCATTTATTTCTAGAAGAGGGAGAGAGAGACAGCGTGAGCGGGGGAGGGTCAGAGAGAGAGGGAGTCACAGACTCTGCAACAGGCTCCAGGCTCTAAGCTGGCAGTCAGCACAGAGCCCGACGCGGGGCTCGAACCCACGAACCGCGAGATCATGACCTAAGCGTAAGTCGGACGCTTAACCGACTAAGCCGCCCAGGCGCCCCTAAGTACTCCCATTTCTTACCAGATCGTTGAGATCATATTTTTTGGACATATTTTATTTACTAACAGCTCTCATGGTTTAGGTTTCATCTTCCTTTTCTTTATGAAGCTAATAGATCCAAATTTTCCTCTGGTAGCGTCACTTGTTTTTCTTATATAATTCCCCTGTAGGAATTACTTATTTGCATGTTATTAGTCCTGTTTTTGAATTCACAGATATATAGTTCAATATATTTTATTGAACTTTAGAAAACCTAATTGCTAAAAGTAATTTACATCTTTATTCAATATTTTACACTCCATGTGTGTCAGTTGGTTATTTAAAGCAGTTTATTTGGTGCACACTTTGCATTTTATTGACCAGACATTTAGCATATTAATATTATTTATATACCTCATTTTATATTACATATCATTTCCATCCTCTTTCTTATTTTGTACTTTGGAAATAAGTCCATATAAGCATTTGTCTGTCATGTGAGCCTAACAAAGGAAGATTATCAATTAATATATAAATAGAATTATTAAATGAAAAGGATTATTTACCTGGGATTTTTTTCCTGCCTCATCATACTGAAGATGTGTGGGTCAAAACTTAAATGCATTAAGTTACAAAGATATTGTAAAGTCTGGAATATAAAAATTCAATTGCCTGTAAGTATCATTAAATATTATTCAATCCTCAAGGTGCCAGACTTTTTTTGGGTGAGTCTGCATCTTCTGAAGTCCTTTTAATAGGAATCAGATAGCATCATTTAGATAATAGACTTTGGAAACTATTTCAGACTGTGAGGTTCATTGTTTAAGATTAAATAATAATATTAAATCAAGACTAAACTTAGCATATCATGAGTCAATTTAATGTTTCCCAAAGTATAATAAAAATCTTGGAAGTTTTATATCGAGGTTCATAAGACTTCCTAATTACTGAATTAGTGGTCCTTAATCACCTACATCAGTTTAGGTGGAGGCAGTATAGAAGATTCGGAAACACTGAATCCGAAGCGTAATTATATACAAAGGGACATGGATGAAAATAATTTATAAACTAGAGTTTCTCACAGATAAATTACAGGATTTTATTTCTAATTCTTTAACTGATACATTGTATGACATTATATTTGTACCTTATACCTAGGCATATACTATATTCGTTTTCTTAATCATTTTCAACAATTTTTATAATCTGGACAGTAGAGTGTTATTAAATAATCAACGACAAAAAAAAAAAAACCCACAACAAAAACTACCAATGACAGCCTTTAAGTCATTGAGTTCAAGTGATTGTAAATCTTTTCCCTGTGTTCGGTATTTGTGATTCTGTTGTATGGATATATTTGCGCATATACATCCCATTATGTTTTTAATTTAATTTAATTTTAAGTTATATCTATCAGTTACCAGAGAAAAGAACGCAGCGTGATTATTTAACTAATGGCTGCTTCCGTATCAGACCGTTACCTGTGAGAACATGGCACTTTTTGAGAAACAGATAAGTGCCAGTTTTGGTCTGTTTCTTTATTTTTTAAGGAGCTTGTTGTACTTTTTAAGGACCAGTTCACATTGCACATTATAGCAAAAATAACCGTGACACTGTAGATGAAGTAGGTGTCTGTATTATGAGGAAAACATTATTTTTACTGTTTGTAAGAATGTTGTAGTGAATAGGACTTTTTTCTCTTTTAATATTGTTGTTAGCCAGAATCCTGGACTAGTTCCAATGTTACCTGTGTTGGATATTTAATCGTATATTTTACACTTACTAGAAAAGTGACTTTGTTTGTCATTAAGTGTCCTAAGGTTCATATTTATTCCAGTAACTATATTTCAGCTGAAAGTCGGCCAATGATGGCATTATTCCATAAAAAGCATGGTGGTAAATATTTTTTGTTAAAATTTTCAAATAATTACTTCAAAGAAGAAAAGAAAAAAAAGACCTAAGCCTAGGAGAAATACATAAATAAAGTCCATATCAAACGTATATTTCTTGAATTAAATTTTGAATCACCCTGGATAAAAAAGTAGTTATGGTAAAGGGACTCTTTCATATCTCATGGAACATATCATTGGGTTTTTGTCTCAAAGTACAATGCATGGTAGAAAGTTCGGAGTCAACAATGGCAACAGCAGATAAAGTGTACATAATACGTTGTCTTGATAGTATATACCTGATGGTGTATATAAGATAAAATGTTTCACTTGTAGGTTTAATCAAAACAGTGTTAGGAATAAGTCCATACGTATTTAGTTTGACAGTTGCTATTGTTTTATTCTTGGAAAATGTGTAGACAATCGGGAGGCTAACCTATAAAATTCAAATAAAACTATGGTACTCTTTTTCCCCACTATTAATAAACCTGATACCAGAACTCATCCCCTTACTAGTTACTGAAGGTATGGGTTTAAAGTTTGTTTGCCAGAAAAATACTCCTTAGATGATTACACTGGAGGTCATCAAACTTAGGTATGTTTTGGTAGATGTATCTTGATTCTTGAGTTACCTCAACCTTTTAAATATGAACTATGGTAATAAAAAACAATATTACTTAGTACCCATAGAGTTCCACTAAATTTTATTTGTGAACACTTTAAAAAATGATGGATGATTTCAAGCATATAAAATAGAGAGAATAGTACTAAGCTCTCCGTGTTCTCCAGCCTAAACAATTATCAGTTCCCGGCCAAAGTTATTTCATCCAAATGCTAACATACTGTTTTTTCTCTCAGATTTTTAAAATGAATCCAGAGTTCCAACTGCTTAACCATTAATATTTCAGCATATGTTTATTAAAGATGAAGTTTATTTTAACATTGCTACAAGAACCTATTCTTGTTTAAAAAAAGTTTTTACTATCATTGATTGTCTAGCTATTGTTCAAAGTTCCATAATTTTCTCATAACTATTATTTACATTTACAATTAATTTGATTCATGCTTAAAATAAGTTCCATACATAGCAATTCATTTTTATTTTTAACCTTTTTATTAAATTATAATATGCATATAGAAAAATACAAAAGTCACAGATGTATAACTCAAGTTTTCACAAAATGAGTGCAACATGTGTAAATCAGTGGCCACAACATTAACTGAGTCCAGTAACCGAAACATTACAGGTACCTGAAAACTCCCTACATTCTTTCCTCTTTCAGCTACAACCACCCCAGACGCTGCCACTATCCTCGTCCCTAACCGAAAATTAGTGTTTCTGGGTTTCCAATTTTATATAATTTGAATAAATGGGATAGTATAATGTATTTGTTTCACTAAAATGTAATAGCCAGTTATTCTGTCCAATAACATAGCCTAAAATGTGTAAGCTAAAAAGACCAGTTAGCATGTATTCTCCTTGAACATGACGTATTTTACTATTTTGGGAATTCTTGTCATATTTAGTCTCTCAGAAATGCTTGGTCCCTGTCTTTATATCTTTCTTTTTGATTGATACATAATCTGTTAACTTTGTGGCATTTTATGGAAACAAATATTTAAATATATTGACTTGAATACCAGATGATAGCAAAAGAGTAGAAAGATTGTAATGTCTGTATTTCACATTTCTTTGATTCTAGGTTAGAGGATTGTGGCAAACTGTCACCCATGATGGTAAAAGCATTTCCAAATGCTATTGGAAAATAGCATATCTGACTAGAGTTTAAAAGGATTGAGGGACTGTGAATTAAGAAGAAAAGGGGAGAGGTGACTTAACAAATGTTAAGTGCTTAAGCAAGTACTACACAGATAAGATAGTGATCAGTTAATCTGTCTTTATTGAGAACAGAAAAGACAAAATGGATCTATATTGCATCCTGAGAGACGTAAATTACACATTATGGGAAATATCCTGACCCTGACATTGGTATTTGCTCCTGAGAGATATGGAAACACTTTACCTAGAAAGCTTTACAAAGTACAAACATAGGCATATGTCAACTGTGATTTGGTGGAATGGCACTTTCTAGCCCTGTGATGTATTTTCTGCAAAACACTTTTCCCAGCATTGGTGCTGGTGAAGGAGTGAAAGGGATGAGGCTCAATTTTAGTGGAGGACAAAAGAAAGCCAATTGAGAAAGCCTAGGTTTTTATCTATTTCCTTCCTTTCCTGTTTCTGTGTAGATGACTTCTTATTCTTAGAGATTCTGAAAGGAAAAAAATAATGGTTTCTTAAAGCCTTTTATTTCCCTTCACGCAATAAATTGCAGTTGATGATTGAATATCCAAGAACACAAATTAAGAAATCATAGGTTTAGGAGGAAATTTGGGGAAATGTGTAGAGGGCAAAAGCTAAATGTAAAATGTTTATTAAATTATATATTACATATAATATATATATATGTGCAGTATATACCATAGATCGTGTCTATTAAAAGTTTGCATTATAACTTAAAAAGGTAAAGCTTCACATCATCTATGATAATAATTTACAAAAGGAAGACAGATGAGATGACTATAGATTTTAAATATCTTACTTTGTCAAATATTGAATCTTTATCAAGCTGACATTTCTCTTATAATAAGAATTTTCCACTTTTGGTATCATATTATCTTCTGCTGAATTTTAAGGAAATACTTGGTGTCAATTACTGTGAAATGGCTTATAATTAAACAAAAAAAAAATGAAACTACCAGTAATAATAATTCACAGTCAAGTTGCCTACTCCTTAAACCTAGTAGTAATACATGCTTTCTTAATTATATTGAAAGATATAGCAAGCTGACTGTATATGATCATTACATTTTGGTTTTTATTTTGGAGAGTAAATAAAATGTAGCATTAGCTTGGTAACAGGAAAGCATAAATTAATTCTACACATAAGAAAATAAAATGAGGAGTGCCTGGGTGGCACAGTTGGTTAAGCATCTGACTCAGCTCAGGTCATGATCTTGAGGTTTGTGAGTTCAAGTCCTGCATTGGGTTCTGTGCTGATAATCGAGAGCCTGGATCCTGCTTCAGATTCTGTGTCTCCCTCTCTCTCGGCTCCTCCCCTGCTCATACTCTGTCTGTCTCTCTCTTTCTCTCTCTCTCTCTCAAAAATAAATACACATTAAAAGATATTTTTTTTTTAGAAAAGACAAGAAAATGTAAAGAAAAATAATGAAACAGTAAATTGTATTACTAAACATTAAGTGTAAATTTAATAACAATAGTAGCTACTAAATGAGTGCCCACTTTGTAGGTATGAAAAGATGAAATAAGACACAATAAAGGCACTGATTTCATAAATACACAACAAGTGTTATAAGGGGGTAGCTCTTTTTATCAATCAAGGGTCACAAAATAAAGTTTGAATTAGATACATGAATATTTTATGATTATATAAATATACTTAATTTTATAGAGACAAAGTGGTTGTTTGGTATTAAACAATGTAGAAATGGCTTTTGTTGATAGATTGGAGTGAATTCTAACTCCTCTTTACTTGAATTAAGCTAAGGATTTGGGAAACCGGTGTTTTTAAATTATATAAGGAATGATGTGAAGATAATTATTTCTCTAACTATAAAAATAAAATATTGACTCATTAAAATTACTGAGAAACAATTTTTTTAAATGCAGGTTTACTTAGAATTATTTTTAGGAAATATTTGATGTTAAATAATTTAAGTTTCATCTCTCACATTTAAAATTGAGCTTGGAGGGGCGCCTGGGTGGCTTAGTCAGTTGAGCGTCCGAGTTTTGCTTAGGTCATGATCTCGCGGTTCGTGGGTTCGAGCCCCGTGTCAGGGCTCTGTGCTGACAGCCAGCTCAGAGCCTGGAGCCTATTTCGGAGTCTATATCTCCCTCTCTCTCCGACCCTCCCCTGCTCACGCTGTCTCTCTCTCTCCTAGAAATAAATAAAAATATGAAAGAAAGAAAAAAGAAAGAAAGAAAGAAAGAAAGAAGAAAAGAAAGAAAGAAAGAAAGAAAGAAAGAAAGAAAGAAAGAAAGAAAGAAAGAAAGAAAATTGAGCTTGGGATCTGGGGACATAATCTTTGAGAACTTAAATTGTTTGCTTTGTAGGAATTCTTCATAGACATTATACTTTCACAATGCTTCTAGACAACGTGTGCTGATATATCTAATATGGGGAAATGTTATCTTCCCTTTAAATAAAAACATTTAATGTAGCTTATGAAGGGCATATTATAGTGCTTTGAAGTTAATTTTAATCCTATTCCCTTTATTAATTTTTCAAAGTTTTTCATATTTCAATTACTTTCTCATTTCAGAGGATGTCAATAGCTCCTGTTATTTGTAATACTATTATTTATTTTAAAGGAGTGCCATGGCAGTTTAAAACTGTAAGAAAGTTTTTAGCCAGCTGTTTCAGGCAGATCTTCCCAAGCTACTGACAAAAACAGTATGACCCACATTCAAGAAAACTTACTGTTGAGCCCCAACTATACTCCAGGCACAGTGGTTTTCAGTTTTGTTTGCCCTAGAAGTAGATTATATAAATGTACTCAAGGCCAACCATACAGGAAAATGATTATGGGCTCATGAACTCATCACAGATAGATGTGAAAATAATACTTATTTCTTATTACTTCACTTAAAATACAAAGGTAGTAATAGAATCAATTGAAATACTCTTGAGACATAGCAGGAGAAAATAGAAATACTGTGAGAACCTTGGTTGAAAATGTCAGATCAAGTTCATTATTAGTGACCACACATTGCTTCATGCATCCCCATTCAGCAGAAGAACACAGTATCTTCTGCATAAACCAACATAGGCAGATCGGGTCATCTCAGTATCATCTGCTCTGCACCATTCTAGAAACATGCAAAAAGCATTTTTAATTATTGATATCCTCCCACATTATACTTCATGTTAACTACCAGCTCTCTTTGGAGATCATTTTGAAAAAAAATGAATAAATGAAACCTAGGCATTTTATAACACTAGTGAAAAGTTCTCAACTTCTTTTAAAATGTACACAAAGCACAACCTTTTTACCTAGTTGGATTGTAGTCTTAGCAAATATTTGGAAAATACTCTGGTCTTATTGTTTTCAGCAGAGGTTTTTCTAAGGATCACTAATTTTTTCCATTTTGACTATACAGTAACATGGAATTTTTAATTTCAGCAAATGTCACTTTCTGATTTTGTTCTTAAGGTATATGTGTACTTGCTTTGGACTTGTAACCTACTACATAATTACAAGAGTAGGTCTGTCCTCATATCAGTGATGTAATGTGGTATAACTAAGAGTTCCGGATACAGGGCCAATCTACGCGGGTTCCAATACTGATCCAGCCAGTTATTAGCCATATGACCTCTGTAATTCATTTAACCTTCCTGTAACTCATTTTCCTCATCTGTGACATAGATCCTCAAAAGCTCATTGTAGAGATTAAATTATTTAACATATCTAAAGCAGTGAGTGCCTGGCCCAAAGGAAGCACTCATTAAGTGTTCAAGGCAACCATATATTCAGTTAAAATTGGAACAATGACATCAGCCTGAGTATGGAGAAAATTAAAATTCTGGCTTAAATAGAACTAATTATGCTTTCTTTTACTCCCAAAGAAAAAATCAGACTCCAAATGTTCTTTTCACGATATATCTGCAGTATATATTCTTCCACATAATGCATATGTTTTAAAAGTACAGCATTCAAAAAAAAAAAAAAGTACAGCATCCATGTTTTTCTTTTTCATCTGTAAGACCAATGAAACATATTGACTAGAAACAGAAGTACAATGCCCAGTAAAGACTGGGTTGTATTCGTTTTGTGGTGATGTTAGTCACAAAGCATGATTACAATTGTTAAAATTTTATATTCTCATTATTTTATTTAACGTGTATTTATAATGAGTGAATATGCTTGATTATGTACAACAAACAGTTAAAATAACTTGACAAAGAATACACTTTTGAGGCAACAGATTCTTATTTTGGTATAAAAAGCAACATATTATATTTGAAAAGAAAAAAACGTATATTTCTCCAGCACCCCTCCCCAAAACATTAAGTGGTACAAATAGATGCCTGTATCTAATTTGACATAATTTGCATTTCCACAATTATACTACTTCATTAGAGTAAACTCTGGCTTTAGGCAGGACATTGTTACTCCAAAGAGTTCTGATATCTCTGTGTAGGAGACACAGATGCCCAAAATTCATCATACAAAGTAAATGAGAACAGTCTGTTACTATGTGAAAATTGAGTCTTTCTATAAGATGCCCAAAGACTCTGTCTGCCATAAATCAGCATTTGAACATGCAGGAGTTCAAATATTTTCTTGCCTCTTTTTCTGCACTAAAATCCTATTATTTGATAAACCTAGTTCTTCAGCCAGCATTATATTTATATTTTTGTAACTTTGTCTTTTACAGGTAACATCAAACTAGCAAATGATGCCATAGGCTTGTTTGAGAAATGCTTAAAATATTACCCAAAATTTACTATCTGTTTATGGTGTATTCATCAGGCTGTCTTATGTAACTCTCATGATTTATGATTGTCTGTTTTCTGTCTTCTGCCTTCCCATATATATCCCATATATACTGCCCTGCATGCATATCACTCTTTTGTCTGAATAACAAGAGACTTAACAACTATGTTTTAATGCCCGATTACAATCCCAGATTATCTATTCTTATGTCCTTTTATGTTCATGCCTCATATGAAAGCAAAAATTTCTCATTTTTTTATACAATAGTGAAATTTCCTGCGTTTAATAGTACTTTTGCCCAACTCTGGCCAAAATGAAATTTTAAAGCAGACTTAATTGCTTTTTCTTCAACATATCTGTGGATGAAATTGCAATGTCAATGTCAATTAAGCATTTCTCTCTTCTCAAAACACAGTTTTTCAGTGATTGTACTTTAAGTTCCTTATCTCATTAACAGCTAAATAAGAATTACTTTATTATAATAAATGTCTTTGGCTATCTTTGGAAAAGATCTCTTAGAGCATAACCAAGGAAGGGTTTACAAAACTCCACTTTGGGGCCATTATTGGAGCACTATCTGAATGATTTTAACTGATAAAGAAAAAGAGCATTCCAGGAGGACAGAGTTGAATGAACAAAAATGTGGAACTAGAGAGCAAATAAATATGAAGAAGTGAATATTCTGGGTTGCTAAATCTATAAGATAAATAGTGGAATAGTGGAAGTTAAAGTTTGAAAGTTATGTTTAGGATGGATGAAGACATGTTTTGAATAATAATACCAATAGTAATAGTTGCTAACAATTGCAAAGAACTTACCAGCCCAGCACTAGTGATGCTAAGAATTAATGGTTGAAACCTTACTCAATAACCAAATGAAATAAGTATTCTGTCTCCATTTACAGATTATAAAATTAAGAAAAAGGTACATCCAGGAACTTGTCCATGGTCTGATGGGTAGTGAGTGAGAGCTAGGCTTTTTATTTGAGACCACCTGATTCTAGAGTAACCATTTATTTGTAACCTCACTATTTGAATCCCAGACCTAAGAAATTGGATGCTATTTAGAGAGAAGTCAGGAAGGGTGTGTTGGATGGTGTTGTTGTAGGTTTTTTTGTTTCGTTTTGTTTTTTGTTGTTTTTTGTTTGTTTGTTTTTTTTATCAGCAGAGTGTTATTGCAGTTGTCAAGCTTTGTGGCAATAAGACCCTGGTGGAGAATGACAGTGGAAGGATTACCATTAAAGAAATAAAATTTTTAAAAAAAAGGAAGTATTAGAATTCTAAATGTAGCAATAAAAGTAAAGAAACTAGTTATCAAGGATGGTTCTGAAATCTTCAGACTGAATGTTTGGAAAAGGTTGCATCCCAATTATATACAGCTACTAAAAGGAAGGGAATACATTTTGATTAGAAAACTAATAACCAACTAGGAACACCCTTGAATGTATATTTCAGAAAAATGGAAAAAGATGAAAATTATGTCTAAAATATATGTCAAAAGTATGAAATTATTTACACCGTGCCGCAGTTAATTGTGAGACACTAAAAATGTGTGCTTTCTGTATTAAGATTTTTGGAAATGAAAAGTAGATAGATACAAAGAAAGGTGACAACTGAAAATTCTAGGAGGCTGAGATATGGCAGGGGTTAGTTTTGGGAAGGAAAGATTTGATCAAATGCATGTGACCTTTAATCACTTAAAACATGTCATTTTAAATGCCGAAATTAAAATTGTTTCTGTCTTCACTATTTCTGTGAATTGCGGACCCAGACGTTCCTAGGGTGAGATTTACTCGTGAGTGTCTATGAAAAAATAACCCAGAAGCTCTATTTTACATACAAAAAAATTGGTTTCATAGATATAAAGTAAATTTAATCTTAATCTATGATCAGCATCTGCCTTAATTTTTCTTTGTTAAAATGTGTGGGAAAAAAATCACACTGTGTTCTCTAGCTGCCTAGATTTTGCTGCTGACACTCCCCGAGGCTTGAGATTTGAGACAGAAGCACTTCTTTGAGCATGTCCTTTAACCATTTTTTCTTTCAAAATTATCCTTAATACTGATTTATCAGCTTGAAAACACCCAGTCAGTCATTGGACTGCAAAATAATTTGTTATGTTTGGGAGATTTAGGGTGGAATGCAAATTATTTCCAGAAATGTAAAGTATTAACCTCTCTGCTGGGCTCTGTGAGGAGACACAGGGTAATTTCTTTGGCATTCTCAAAGCTCGGTCCTATGTACTTAGTTCACAAAAATTAATGAAGACCCCTCTGTTTTTCCATCTGGCTCCTACTGTTAAGTACAGTGTATATTTATATTTATAGACATTTGACTTCGATAGTCTCCTCTAAAAATTTTGAGAAGCTCCCTGTTGTGGCCACAGTAATGTTCAGTAGCTTTACAAGCTTTTTATGTTTAAACCCTGCCTACAGTTTGGCTCCATGTCATACAGTGATTGTCAGCTTCTCGACACACCGTTTTCCCCAGGTTCTTGTGATTTGACACATTCTATTCTCCTTCTGGAATGCTCTTTCATCAGTGAAACCATTCCTCACCATATCCGTTTGGCCATCTCTTAGTCATCAATTAAGATTCAACTCATTTTACCTTTAATAATGAAGCCTTTCCCAAAAGAGATACACATTCTTCTTGTAACTCCTTCTAGATTTTTACACATGATTACTATTTTATTTTTATTTTTTTTTATTTATTTCTAAGAGAGAGAGAGACAGCATGAGCAGGGGAGGGTAAGAGAGAGAGGGAGTCACAGACTGAAACAGGCTCCAGGCTCTAAGCTGGCAGTCAGCACAGAGCCTGACGCGGGGCTCGAACCCACGAACCGCGAGATCATGACCTAAGCGAAAGTCGGACGCTTAACCGACTAAGCCACCCAGGCGCCCCGACATGATTACTATTTTTAAAATACCATTTGAAAAAAAATTTTTTTTTACCACTGAACTGTTTTATCTTTTTGAGCAGAATCCATGTGTATTCATTTTAGAGTCTCAAGTCCCAGAATTTTGTCTAGAGCAAAGTAAATACCCATAAATGCTTATAGACTACATCAAATCAATAAATAAAACATCTTGAAACCAGGAGAGTGCTATTTTTTTCCTTCTGTTGGGTATCTAAGCATCTTCCCTACTTAATGCAAATTAATAGAATTATAATACTCTCTTAATACCAAAACAAACAAACAATCCCCCAAACCTAACCATTTCTACTCCTAACATACTCTCTCCCCCTGAATTTCTCATCTTTCAACCTTCTGTAATTTCTATGTCCTTTTTATTCAGGCCTTAACTGTATTAGTGTTTTTATTCTTTTTTTCTGATTGATCACATTTTCTCTAAAAACTCCCTAAGCCTCCTGTTTCATCATCACCAACTGCTAGTGTAACTAATATATTTTTTCAATGGCTTTTTATATGCAATTTACAAACATATTTGTAAAAATTAAGTCAATATAAGGTAATTAAACATGAACATAAAGGGAGACCCATTGTAACTACATGGTTGTGGGCAGAAGCAGGAACTTGTTAATTGTACAGGGTAACTACCGCTACAGGCAATTTAAATGACTTTCCTTTACGTTTAGGGGGTTTCCATGCCACTAACAGTTTTTTTTTAAGTCTTGGATATGATTTCTCATCATCATTATTGTGTAAGTTATTTTCTCAAACTTCTTTTTTAATAAGGCAGAATTTTGATTTTTTTGTATGAGAACTTTATTGTAAGATATGTAGGTAGGTTTTTACATTGGTCATGTTTTAATAATGATACAAATATCTTCTATATAAACATACACTGTCAATACTATTAACCAGAATCTGTCACTGGCACCAGTAAAGACTGATTATTTAAAATTTGAATTTTTTTCTAGCTATATTGTGATATTTTTCAGAAATACTAAGTGTCTAACATGACTTTTACTTTTATTTATTATGTGGTTAAATATTTACAGTAATTAAGATGAACCCTATTTAAATACAATGTGTAAAGTTAGGAGATGTAACATACCTATTTAAGAATCCAAATCTTGTCATTTAATTAGTACGTAACTAAAATTATTTTAACCTTTAACAAGCATAGTATAATCTTGTTTCAACAATATGCATTTTTGTGATTATTTTAAAGGTGAGTATGGTTCACTGGCTACCAGTTTTCAAATCTTTCATTATCTGGTGATAGATTAAATTGAAAGGGCAAGAGGAAGGTGGCTTAAGGAGTTTCTAGGAGATAACTAAAATTAAACTGTATACATAGACTTAGATTTTAGAATAAATGCTTAAAAATTGTTTATTATGCAAAAAGGGACAGAACGTTTGATCCAATATGCTATATCCATCTCATAAAAACAAAAATTTCATTCAAAACCAAGGTTAAAATTTAGTCATCATACAAAGAAATAATTTAAATGACAATAAAGATTATATTTGTGTATGATATTAAATTCATTAAACATGAATTTATATTATAGATAGCTGGATTTCATTTCTCTATCTTTTGAATTTTATTATTTTTATTTTACTCTTTGAATTTTCAATCTTAAATTTTAAGAAATTGTTGGCATCTTAATTGTAAATCATTTTAGAGTGAAATACACATAAAATTGTATGAGTTACAGTGTTATAAGATAATTAGAAAATATAATGCAACATTTTTTCAAGAAAACACTGTACTGTTTGCCTCAGTGGTCACTAGTATCATCTGTGGTGTCATAAAGCACATGCTTTAGGAGAGGGTTGCCAGGTTTAAGGAATAAATGACATGACACCTAAATGTTGCATGGAGCTGATGTATACTGACAAATTATTCATTATATATTTGAAATTCAAATGTAAAGTCACCCTGTATTTTATCTGGCAATCCTGCTCAAGGGGTTACGGAAACCCATACGGAATCTTGGAGTTCCTAATTTCGTTTACTGTGAGGGTTTTTCTCTGGATACAGAAGAAAACAGTGGTCAGGTTTCACTTTTCAGTATGTCAGCATTTCAACCCCTGTCTGAGCCTGCAATTCCAGTTTTGTTTGTTTGTTTGTTTGTTTTTGTTTTTTTTTCTGCTATTTGTGTAGACATAGAAGCAACTGAATTATATTAGGGGAGATTGGATCATTAAGTATATTAAATACACAACCATACTTTTATACATAGTTTCTAAGTCGTGGGTGATGTGTGTGTCTTTTTTGAAAATAAACGTGTGTGAGTTGTGTCATAAGTATTTTATTTACCAATCCTGAAGATTTTGTACTTGTTTTCATGGCTTAATTATCTTTTACTTAAATTATTTTGAAATTGTATTCTGTTTCAGTAAGTTATTAGTGGTTAATAAATTAGATACATGGCTATATATTTTTAAAGGAAGGTTTTATGTATTTATTTTTAAAGTTTTTCCTATCTTTCATTGCTGGAATTTATGATTAGCTGTCATATAAAAGACAAAGTTGCACACTTCGTTAGTAGTTGATCTAATATTGTGGTACAATGATGTTTGTTGCAGATAGGTCTATGTGCATAAGATCCTTACACCTGTAGGGATGTCCAATCCCATTCAGATATTTTTCTTGTCTTCTTTGAAAATTAATGCTAATTGCAACCTTACAGGAAAATAACTACTTTGATCTCCTTATAATGTTGTTTTGAAGAGAACTAGTTGAAATATAAGCGTCTAAATGTCAGTAAATGTTATCTCTCAGAATTCTCAAGGAAAATAAAAAAGGAGCCATTTATTCTGTAAAGGAGCATATGGATACCCTGTTAGGATTTTAGACACATAAACTAATGGTATTTGTGTAACTTAAATGACAGCATCCTTTGTCATTATTAAAGCAAGATAATTGAGCGGATTGTCTTCAAAAGATATTTCAAGGGTACTTCTTTATTACCAATATGATTCTGGAACAAATCATAGTGTTCATATTTTAGTGGATTATGATAAAGGATTCCAGAAAAATGTTCAATGATATTATAAACATGGAGGACAATATATATTAGAGTTCCATTGCCTAAATATATGCCAAAGTAGGGTAGAAGTATTTAAAAATGAATTCAGCCTCCGGCTTTGATTTTAAGATACCAAAGAGACAAGGTGGTTTTATTCAACAAAGAGAGCCTGACAGAGTGGCCAAAGTGTGCTGGGTATGGTCGGGTCCTACTATTTTTCCTCCTTCTCAGGGAAAATTTCTTTAGCCTCAAAGGCATAATTTTTCACATTTCTAGATGATTCCTTCAATCTATAACATTTTATGCAATGCCTTGTCATAGTAGGTTTTTACTTTTTCATAAATAATTTAAAAGTGTAATGGTTTTAGTATTGAAAGAACAGATCTTTAGAATACTGACCTCTCGTGCTTAGATGGAAAAATTATGCACGATAACTGTGTTTTTAGATATCTAGCTTGAATCAATTTAGATAATGATAATAATCAAAGGTATTGTCTAATTAAAGGAGCTGATACACGATCACTGGTTTTTGCTGTAGAGTTTGAAGTACTCTTAATTAATCTAGCTAATTAGAGTTAAAGATTTTTAAAACAAACAAAATTGAGTTACTATAATTGTACAGCTTTCCTGTTAAAAATAGTAGTGATAATTGACATGGTTGCAGTCACCCACAGAGTAGATATTTTCTAGGGAACCAGTTGTAAATGTACCTTTGTGAGAAGGTCATTTTAAATAACACATATCCGTATGCACACAAACACACGCAAGTATATAGAAATTTCTAAAAGCCTGTGGATCCTCTATCTAGAAAGAGCCCATGATGTTTCAGGGAACTCACTTCCTCATACAAAGCTGTGTGAGGGTCATGGTACATGTCATAGATGTGGACTGTCCTCGTGGACAAATAGGACCTCCGATTTTGAAGATTGTTAAGCCTTTTAAATAATGATAAAGGTTGGCTTGAAAATAAATTTTGAGCAGTGAATTCTAAAATTTTCCCTGGTAGTAAACTCAGGGCTTTGCACAGTACATCAATCTCTACTTGATCTTGGAAGCACATTCCAGCTTATAAAATAAATTATCTTCACACATACCATTCTTAGTGAGAATATGAGTCCTAATCATTTTTAATCCACAGCCTCAAATTGGTATATCGTCTTTACCTCAACTAAAGAATAGCAATATTGGTTACTTTGGATTCTGAGGGGAGATGGTGACTGCTGTTAAGTAACAAAAATTCAACCAAGTGAATTTTAAAGATCTAATTAGCTTTATTAAATGATAAACCAATTGGATAGCATCCCATCTGGCAAATAATAGGAACCCCCTGAAGAATTTTACAAAATGAAAGTCTTTTATAAAAGGAAGATGGGGCAAAAAAGTTACCAGCAAAAGAAAAGGAAGGGCAGGATTGTTTCAGGCAAGGCTGCTTTCCCGTGGGGGGGATAAGAAAGGGGCTTATCATGCAAATTACCTCATCTTCCTCAGGGAAGGGAGAAGGCCCTTGTGGCCCTGATGGAATAGGAATATTCTTTTCGCTAATGGAAAAGAAAAGTTTCTTCTGACTGCTGGTTAACACGTCATTTCTTGGGGGGACGTTGAAACTGCAATTAGATTAGGTATGAGGCTTCTGTTTAGGAATTTGGTCCAAGTGATAACGTTTTGAAAGATGAAAAAGACAAGTGCTGGTTGTCTTTTTACTATTTCCGAAAAGAATATGCTCAACATACTAGTCTTCTCTCAGAAGAGATCCATTTTGCTCATTCATTGGTGTAAGTTTCTATACCACAAAACTACACTTGCCAATTGCTTATCTCTTCAAATACCCATGTATTTAACTTTTAATAAACGTTTATTAATTGCAAACTACATTGTAAGCATTATATACACAAAAGACTAAACTAAACACTTGGACTCAATACATATTTCGCATGAATGTTCTGAAGGCTTGTTTGAGTCATGTATTTCATAAATTTTCTTTCTAAAAAACTAATCCAGTTTACATATGGGAACCACCTTCTCTAGATGAACTCTTGTTTTCTAAATATTTTCTATAATCCCTTAATTTCTGTCAAGCTAAAATAAAAGCATACTGTTTGATGGAAGGAAAAAAAGGACATTTAGCGTGAGCATGGTGTGAATATTATGAAATAAATGTAAGAATTCAGTTTATGCTGCACTAAGCTAGTGCTATCAGACAAAAAATATATATTAACAAAAGGTTTTCAGTCTTTTTATAATTTATAATAAGTTTTAGCGTTTAATCAGTTTTTGACTTATATGGATCTTAAAATTTAAAACCTTTTTGTCACTTCTTTTGTGAAAAGGAAAGTATTTACAATATGGACAATGTACGATTATATCTTAAATTATAAAAACAAATATAATACCATTCCAGTGAGAAGATAAAAGACAAATTAAGCAGTGACCCAGTTTTAATAGTAACCTCTACCATGCTTCTTTCTGGACTTTACAGTTAAATAGAAAAAAAAATAGAGAGATTTTTAAAGAGAATCCTCAAAAATGGCTCAAGAGTAAGATAGAGGAAAGTTAAATGAATTGATTTTTCAGCTGGACAGATCTCTAATGGAGACTTCCTTTTAAACGATCTTTCAGTTTATGATATGCTTTTACTCAGGAAACAGAGGGCAGGTGTTTCTGACTTCTCGAAGGGGTTTAACTTGTGTCTGCTAGATTCACTTTACTTATAAAGAAGTGTCCTGACCTTGAGGCTCATTAAACTTTTGAATGCACTCTGAAGTAGGTTACTGATATCAGTCTCTGGAAGTTTTTCACTGCAGTGGAATCTCAATCACTTGGGATATTTGAAGGCTGTTCTTTCTTTCAGTCACAGAATTAGGTTAGATCACTTCACACGTGTATTTATTTCTTTAGCTTGTGTGGTTGATACTGTCGTAAAATCTAAAGGATAACTTGCTTCCTGTTATAGAAATGTGAATGCTACAGTTATTTAATTTTCATTTTAATATACCAAATTATTTTTCAGCAGGCAAATTATATTATTCATGGTATAAATAGGTTATCAGACCTGTTATTTTAACCATTATTTCTGTAATATACATGCTTATAGTCATTTTTCTTAGGTCGTTAATCAGAATTTGTAAATGTCCTGATATTTAATATCATACTTTCCGAATGATCAAAGGCAATAACAGGATTCCACAATATAAAAGAAAATATGCGTCATAAAAGTTTCATTAAAAAAATATATGTGTTAAATATATACATACCTATAATGTTAGAAATATATACATGTATGTATGAAAAATTATTAAAAAGTAGATATTTGAATATCTCTTTTCCATTAAGAATGATTTTTTTTAATCCATAGTTCAGACAATAAGATAAGTGTCTTAAATGTAAGATTTCTATGACTCACTCTGAAGAATAAATTCAGTGAATGAACAAATAGAAGTAAAAAGGAATACCAACAGTCCTTTACCTGTTACTTTAGATATGACTGAAAAGAAAATCTTTCATCTATAGCAAGTGACCAACTCCTTACATATGCTGATAAATAGCTAGGGGGAAAATGCATTTGTGAACTGAAGAGAAAAAGCAGAAAATTTTCAAGTATGCTTTCATAATTCCACAACATATGTAGAATATATCATAAAGCATAGAGATTCAGTGTATTTGACCCATTCTCTCCTGCCTGAAATGTTTCAGTAAATGCATAGCCATAATAGTTAACACTGGAATAACTGTCCTTGGTACTGACTCTAAAATGTAATAACATTGCTTTTATATATATATAAATACATATAATTAAATATTTTATATCACTATAAAATATATACATATTTTATATCACTATAAAAATATATATACATATTTGTTTGTGCTACTTGTCCAACATTAACCCAGACAGCCCCCAAGGACAATGAATATTCAGTATTCAAAATCAGCTCATAAAAGGCTTGAAACAAAATGTATGTGACTATAACTTTAGTAATAATATTTCATTTTCTGTAGCTTATCTGGCAGTACTTCACATCTGGGAAATATGATTCTGAAATGGTGGCAATCTTTCCTCCCCATCCTACTTTTTTCTGACCTTCAACTTCAGCCCTTACATTTGTTCTATTCAGATTTGCATTCCTGAACTAACAGATAGGTGGAAGGAGGTAATTTAATAGCGGTTATTTTATTCATACAACTCCCTGAAATAGGCACACTTTAAATAAAAGCGGCACACATGTTACTTTAAGCAGTAACTTAAATATGGATTTTAAGTTTATGTTGTGATTTAAGATATCAAGTATAATGTGTGCTAAACTTCTGTGATCTTAAAACTCTGAACTATTTCAGTAATACAATTTCTTTTTGTATTTTTACTACATCAAATAAACATATAAAATCCATGCTAACAGGTTTCTCCGTAAGTAATCTTTTAACCTAATTAGAAATAGTTTACTGATTTAAATATGTGTTAGGTTGACTAATTTCTGCATTATACTACAATGTAGCTTTTCAGTATATTTATTTTTACACATGATAAATTATAGGTTGAGGATAGGTCACTCTTGAGTGTGTTTTGTCCTCAGACTACTGGAAAGTTGTTTCCTATAAATCAGTATCTTAAGAAAAGAGCTTCGTCCTCACCTTATTTTGAGAAAAGTAGTATTATTTATAGGGTGTCCATGTGTCCCAAGTTGTCCATGGAAGCACAAGTGCTTCCTTTCACTCACACAATTGTTCAGTTTAGACAATAAATTATTTGATGGCTGTAATTATTTGTTCTGATTCATCTCATAAACTTGAATATCTATGGTGCTTTATTATTGTAATTTACTGAAGAATTTTAAATTCTGATTGGTGTAAACAAAATATATTTAAATCATATATACTCACATTTATCATGAAACAGGGAATTCAAATTCAGGAACATAGGAAAATAGGATTTGATTATTTAAAAGGAAAAATTTCTCTTTTCTTCAATAGTATTAAGACCAGGTAAGTTATAATAACTACCATGTAGTCCTGTGTTGTAGCTAACTCGTTCTGAAATTCATGATATTATATAATATTCTAAAAAATGCATATATTTTGATTGTTCAATACGAGTTACTACCCAGGACATGTAAATATTCATTTTCACTTTATTTCTGTCAATTGCAGTGCCTGACTTTTACAATTTGAATTGACCTGTCTGCTAAATGGTGAACTAGGGAAGAAATGTTTGGTGATCTGATCAGCAACTGAGTTTGTGAGGAAAGATAAATGAGAGACTTGGGGAAATAAATTACGAAAAATATATTAACTAGATAATCTACTTGAAATTAATGGAAATACCATAGAAGAGGAATTGAACTGACCAGTATGTTATTATATTTGTATTTTAAAAAAAAGGAAGCACAAAAGCCAACTATTTACCAGATTGAAACAGCCCAGTTATGCCATTTACTGCAGTTCTTAACTTTTAATTTTATATATATATATATATATATATAAAATTAAAGTCACATATATATAATTGCTTTTTATCACAATTGAACACTATTTTCAGCACATTTTCATTATATACCTATTGTGTGCAGTTGCTGACCTAGACAAGGCAGTTTCTGTTCTCATTGTTCTCATTCCCCAATATAGCGGTATAGAGAGGTGAGAAGAAATATCCATTATCATTACAAATAAATAAAATACTTAAAATCATAAAATCTAAATGATTGAATTTGGAAATTCTACCTCATAATTCAATACATTTTATAAGACTGGACCAAATCCCATATCTTTTTTTTCCTTTCACCTTTACTTTCTTTGTAAGAAAACTTATGCCATTTAGCAGATAAATTTAGTTTAGTTTTTTTCTGTACACATTAAAAAGTTTGGTTTTTACACAATATAAATAATGAAATAAAACTAGAAAATGTGAAGCATTCTTTAACCTTTTAACTACATAGACATTTTCTGGTACAGTTTTCTGTATGATATACTGATTTAGTATATATAATTTGGAATTTTTTCTATTGAACATATAACCAGTTATTTGTAGATATTTTAAAGGCTCGTTCTAGAATGTTTACACATTTTTTTCTATACTCTTCATGCATAAGTGGTGAACTAGGGATTGCTCTGTATGTAAACTGCATTAAAAGTTTAATCTCCACATAATTGGTGGTTGGTACATTGCCCACACAAAAGTCATTTTCTAAAATACCAAAATTGGCATTTTTAGGAAGCTATCTTAGAAAGCCATTAGAAAGCCATGCAACTTGACTATTAGAAACCAAGGTTAACACTGAAGTACTTTGACACCACGTGGGTCTGGTATAGGGACACAACTTATTTCCAGCTCTATTTGTTTCTTTTCCAGTAACATGCGATTCTAAACTCCCAAACCCAGGCTCCTTTTCTTAGAGTATTTTTCTTTCTTTTTCACAGCACGGAAAAGGATATGCTAGTCAATTCTACAGGATTTACCTGAAGCAGCATGATTTGCACAAAGTCGACCAACAAAAGCATCAACTTTTCAACTTCATTATCTTGGCCATCAGTTAGTTGTGTGTAACCGAGTACTAGATTGCCGGCGGAGTCATCGTGGCCAATTATAGGACCTAATTGCTCTCAGCAGGCCTGAGAAATGAGTTGAAATGTGCAGAACTGTAGAAACTTTAGAGGCAACCGCTTTTGCCTCTCCGATCAGTGTGTGCCTGTTTACAGCACTATATATCTTTCTCTCTCCAAATGTCACTGAGCCCTTTACATGTTTATATTCACCACGAGAAGCCAGTCATAAAGATAAAGGAAATTTGTGCATTATAAATGCAATATCACTGTTTTAAACTTGACTGTTTTATATTCTTTTTGTGTGATCAAGTGTTCCCCAAACTATTCCAACTTTACAAGAGAGATTGTGATTATGTTCTTTTCACCTGTGGGTTATAAAAAATGTTGTATTCTGAAGACCCACAAAATATCAAAGACATTCTGTAGTTTATACACCGTGTTGCAAAGTGTTTACTGTACTATTTCAAAGCTTCTAAATAAATATAAAATATATATATTATATTATATAATTTTCCTAAAATGTGGTACAACTCAGTTGGTTTTTAAATGGATTCATACAGTCCACATCATATAGTAAGTAAAGTGAAGGTAATTCAGGGTCCCAAAGATAAACTTACTAAGAAAAGAATAATCATTAATAGTTCCCTCCCAATTTTCATCTTATTCAACCCTGTTTTTCCTTGTTTAAAAGAAAATGAAGCTCTAAGCTACAAAATCTTGTCAAGAACTCATACTGAATTTTCAATGCCAAAGACATAGCTGTCGATGTTATCAGAAGAGCACTGAACATGTAATATCAAAATATCTAACAATCTACATTCTTTCGATTCTATTTCTATGGCTTTGAATTTAGAATCATTTAAAGCTTTTATAAAGAATCTATAAATTCACTTGTATCTGTGTTAGAAAAAAAAACAAAAACACTGGGTATCTGTACATTTTGTGGTGTAAAATACATAATTGAGATTACTATTTTAAGAAGTCCTCAACCATATAACTCACACAGAATTTTATTTTACATAGTTTTACATAGTTGTGTGACTCTCACTGACACATGAATATAAAATCTATTTATAACTCTATATGAATATATAGAGATATATAAATATCTGAACTGGTAAAGAGTAACTATAAGATATAAGTGATCTCTAAATTTAAAATAAGTTACATAAATTTGGAGATAGAAATATGGTACATTATTGTTTCGGTATTATCTTACATGTGAAAGGTTTATAGCTTAAATATAGTCAGTGTTTTATTAATGAGAAAATTCTTCGAGTCAGCCTTGAAAGGTTAAGCTTGCCTTTTATTTTTATGTCCATGAAGTTAATTATTAAATTCATTTAGATGTATTTTCCTTTGTTTTACATGGTTTTCTTTTTACCAACTGTTGTTTATTGCTTAATTAAGAGAGAAAGATCAGAGGATGTGAGCAAAAAACAGAATTCTCATAGCTCCCCTCTAAAAAAGGCTTCAACATTTCTAAATGTTTGCCCAATCCAAATTACAGACTATTTTGAAATATTACCTAAATTGTTAATTCATCTTCTGGATTCAGTAATAGTTTTAACTGTGCTATATTATTAAAGAGCACACTAAACATTAACATACAACAAATGTTTCCCATCTAATTTTATGGTGATGTAAATGGGAATATTTTCCTTCATTTTAACATTAAAATGCATACATATTTTCATAGGTCCTTGATATGTATACTTGAGTGGTATCTTGGCATCACTCATTTGATTTTTATCAAATTACAGAGATTAATAGGTCATAATACCAATCATTTTATCTCTTGAAATAATATGTGTAATGTTCCAGTCTTTGGGGGACCTTTTAAAAATACATAAAACTAATCCATCACATATGACACAAAAGCACATACACTCACCAAAGTGCAGCAGTAACATTTTCTCCAACTTTTGACACTACTTCATTTATATTTTGAATGATAGACTATTTTAATGAGGATATGTTTCTAAATGATTTAGCTGGAAAAAATGTCTGTTTGTTGTAATTGTTTTTTAAACAAGAAAATGATTTTCTTGTTGGATCACTCTGCTTTAATTAAAACCTTTCATTCATCATTTTCCAACTATGGGGGAAAACACACATCCATCTGTCTTCTCACATGCATTAAAAATAAGGTTATACTCACTTCATATACTATGTTTATATTCTTTCATTCAACGTTAAGAAAGTTTCTTTAATTATTTAGCCTTTTATGTCATTGTATATCATCTCCCTTGAACAAACTTTTCATGTCATATATTTATGCATTCGTTTTTTATATATCATAGTAACCGTTATTCTAATTTACATTTTAATTATTAATTATGTCATTAATCTACAAAAAGAAACAATAAAAAACAAGAAAATTTTACCTAATATATAGGAAAGATAGAATTTGTTAAAATGCTAAACCGTTAGGTAATTAATTATGAATTGCATCCAGAATAAAACAGAAGTTACAATAGAGTAATGATATAATTTTAGCTAATTGGCTAAAACATTTTCTACCAATGAGAGGGGGACTATAAAGTAGAAAAATGCAACCAATCAATACTAAAGGTTTCCAAAAAAACAGGTATTAGATTACTATGAAAATGAATTTTAGAATAGTTTTTCTGTTTCATCTAGTCATCTTATTATCTAGTCTTACATAATTTTATACATAGCAAAAAATACTATCTAAATTATTAGACTATATCTCATCTGTAATTTCAGAGACAAATAATCATGACATTTACTCCGTGATAAACATGGTTCATTTTAAAGTAGTAAAAATATCTAAATATTTTCCTGTGGAAACAGTGTTTTAATGTTTCAAAGGTATGTCAAATGACAATTTTTAGAAATATTTTCTCCATGTGTAAAATTCTAATTCTTATGTGAACATAATTTTGTGAAATCATTTTAAATCAAATATTTAAGTATCACATCATAATTACTTTACATATATAATGGTATCACTGTAAGTGTATCATCTTTCTTGGGAAATATTAAGAAATATGTATATTTTGTTTTTTGAAGATATTAAATGCAATGCCTTTATCAAACATTGCAAATTAAGTACTATAGTAGAAGAGTTAAGCATTTGAATTACTCCCATTTTATTTTAATTTCCTCCTGTTTCATTTTTTAATAGTGTTATAATTTGCCAGCCGGTCTCCTGTACTGTAGAAACCTTCCTATTTCTCCAATAAGAGAAACAAAAGTCCTCACAATTCTCAACATAAACTTCAATAACTGTCTATTAACTGTGCCATTTTAAGTTTGCAAAAATAATTTACTGAAGTATAATTCATATTTAATATAACTACTCAGTCAGAATGTTGCAACTGTTAGGCAGGATAAAGAAAATTACTTACGGTGCTGACTGATCATAGCACTGTTCTTTGTCATTCGTGTGGTTTTCTTTCTCCCCCTCATATTTCTATGTGTGCTTTTAATACCCGAGGAACTCAAAAATATTTCAAATCTTGATATACTTGATAATTTTTCTGAAAATCTTATATTTTTCATATTGCAATTTCTTGGGTTCTTTATCTTTTTCAACTCTAATTTTGTAGTGGTAAAGGCTTTGCACTTAACATCCTTTTTATGTTCCTTTTTAACAAGGAAAAACAGAAAATGACAAAATTCCATATTTTTTATGCCATGGAGTAGTAAAATTATTTTATATATATTGTTAGCACTTCAAGGAATATCCCTCTGCTAGGTCGAACAAAATCCTTATACAGTAATTTGTGAAACTTCTATTCAATAGAGTATTTTTGTTTCTTCTAAAACTTGGCATAGGTTTTAGATTATAGCATTCTATGAGGATGCTGGTAGATGGGTGCCGCCAGAGTATTGCAGGCAATAATATGACTAAAATTCTAATACCTTTAGTGTGCATGCATGTATTTCTAACCACTGTTATTTTTTAAGTATTTGTAAAATTAGAAAAATGACTTTTATTTCTTGAAAACTTGTCACATGCTTAGTTTGAAGTTTTACACTTCAGACGTTTTTGAGTTGCATGAAAAGTTTGCATTAATGATGCAAATATTAACATTTCACATGAGACTCAAAAATTTCTGAATGATTGAACTCAGACTTCCAATACATCCGTACATTGTAGAGCTGAAAGTAAGCAGGGAATTTCTGCTCTAAACACATTTTGGAGACAGTTATCTGTGAGTGAAAACAGGGTATTATAACAAAAGATGAGTTTAAATCTTAACTATAGTGTTTGTTACTGTGAATGCTATAATAATACATAAGTAAAATGAGTGTAAATGTAATATATTATTTTATACTGCTGTATACATATGAAATAAATAAAACTAGGATACATATTATGCCATTTTTCCATGCATGGATCTTCCACTGACGCCCGTGGGAGCTTTGAATAAAAATCAGTGGCAAAATATGGCCCTAAGCTTAAAAACAACTAATGCTGATTTAGTAATTTTAGTCTTAATATAACAGGTCTAAGGGGACATCTGTTCAAAACTGAGTCTCATTCAAAGAAACATATGCTAGGTTTATGTTAGGTTTAAAAGATTTTGCGATATTTATACTTTTTAAAGTAGGCATTTAGTTCCATATGATTCTCATGATACCCACAATGAATATTTTAAGTATACATATAAATTTTCCACCTAGTGTTATATTTTCTTTTTAATTTTTTTGATTTTTAGTAATACCAAGGGTCCACAAAAAGTAATATAGAGGTTTTACACAGGATATGAGTGCCTTCAAGCAATAAGAGGAAAATATTCTATCTAAAATTTTAGACCCAAATTATTTCATATTTAAAATCAATGGACACATAAGAAAAAAAAATAAAATGCATATGGGTATCATAATCCAAGAAGAAAACATACATTAAGGTATAGTTTTTTAATAATGTAAAAAATAATCTGGATGAATATTACAGAAATTTACATTCTGAAATAACTAAAAGGTAAGAGAAAAGTGTACATTGTAACCTAATGTGTGTGGTTTACGTAACTGATCTTCTTGAGTTCAAACTACACATACCTGAATAGAAAATTCATTTTATGAAGCAACAAGGGATAGGGAGAGGACTAGGTATTTCTCTTGCTCTTTTTGTCTAATAAAGCCAACCCTATGGTGGAAAAAACTAATAAAAATATACAGGAATGATTCTCAAGAGAATGTTAACAGCTATAGTTACAAGTTGCTTTGTTCCCCTAGACCTGTGCCTCCTATCCCTTACTTTTACCCTTTCTGGGATTCATATCATGGACTCTTCTATGTAGCCAAGATTATGAATTTGCAGACATAAAAATTGAATTTTGTTAAATTACACACTTCTAATTAAGGTCCAACAATGAGGAGAGGTAGGAATGCATAGTAATATCTGCCTTCATGAAAATCCTAGTTTGCTTAGAGAACCAAAGAAACTATAGGAAAATGTTAAATAATTCCAAGGCCAAATAATAAAGTAATCAAATTTGTGGTCAAAACCCAATAGTAGGTCACAAGAGTAATTCAGTGTATTAAGACAATAACATAAAAGCAAAACTATAAGTAAATAGAATAGGAAAAAAGTAGAGTAGAAGAGTATGAAAACACATCACTCATGGTAAAAACAAATAGTTCTTTGTGAAACATTTTTTTCTGATACATGTGTAAAATAGGTCACAATGTGAAATATATTTCTTGCTGTGAATCATTACCCAAATGTTTGAAAAGCACCTCACCGTATGATCACTATTTCAAATTTAAATCTCTTTAATGCTATAGAAAGTCAGGGAAGATCTTTTCAAAAAGTTATCGCACATCTGATTCTTGATCTTTACCTTTGTAAAATATGAAGTACACTTAGCTGTGAAATTCTTATGAGAATTAGGTGAACTGACGTGTGTGAAATGCGTAGCACAATGCTAACGCACAATAAGTGGTATATTTAGTTATTAATACTGGTTTTCATCACTTTATCTCTGTTCTTGATTATCAAAAGTATGGAATATAGGCTATAAACGGAAATCATTCCTTTCTCAAAACTCCACACTGCTTTTGAGTTGTAGTTAAGCAGCCCTGTTTGCAAAATCGCAAAATGAAAGTTAACTTGCCTTTGGTATCTACTCATCAACTCAGTTCACCTTTGCCTCTCTATTTATTGGTGGTATGGAGTCCAGGAAGTAAAACTCACAGCTGCTGAGCCCCATTCATTTATCTTTACCCCGTCTTTGCAACTCTCAAATAGCCCTCTATCCCCACTATTGCAAAATATATATGTATGATTGCACTAGGATATATTTACCTGATATTTTCCTTTGACCCCCAATGTGCTTTTTGAATAACTTTCTATTTCCATGCAAATAAATGTTTGTTGGAGTTACTGAATAATTGACAGAATCATATTTTTTGCATATGACGTATATCATAAAATGAATTTGGGCAGTGTTAAATAACAAAAATTCACTTGAGAAGATTTTAAAGATTTAACTGGATTTATTGAACAATTCAGAAATCTGACATCCCATCTAGCAAGTAGAAAAGAGCTCCAAAGGGCTACAGAAAGGGAAAGGTTATATAAAGCCAGGACAAGAGAAGCATAAACAAAATAAAGGACTATTTCAGACAAGATCGCCTCCCTTGAGGGGCTAACAGGGACTTATTATATGGATTACTTCACTGGTGCTGAGCTGAGAATTCCAGACCGACTAAGACTAAGACTGCATTCCTGGGGAAGGTTGAAACTACAATTAGGTTAGGAATAAAGCCCGCATTTGGTGATGTGGGCCTAGCAGAAGTAACTCCATGTTGGATGTGCGGTTTCCTTTTTAACAATTCCTTCCTTTTGATCAGACTGTCAGCTTGACTGAGAGATGTGATCAAAATTGAAGGCATTAGTACCCCTCTTGGCTACCACTTGCAGCTTCTGTTGTTTCTTTGTGTGGTTTCCATAGGTCACCAGTCCAGGTTCATAGTCCTTAGATTTGTCATTCTCTTTGCTTCTTTTCTGAAATTCCAGTCTTAGGGAGATCATTCTCTTGGTAGCTAGCAGCTGTGAACATGCATTTAAAGCTTTTGAGAGAATACAATGCACTAATGAGATTATTATGATTAAAATAGGCAGGATAGTTTTTAATGTGTGGAGTGCACGTTGGAGCCATGGTCCCCCAAACCCAACCAATCAAAATCAAAAAAAGTCAAAGAAAGATCCCCCTAAACGAGTCACCTTTTCAAGCCAAGTGGCTTATTCAATGATCTTATATAACCTGGTTTCAACTTCCACAGAAGTATTAATCCAGGTACAGCAGGTTGGTGTCAGCCCCACACAGACACCTCCTTGCTGAGCTTAAAGATAATCAAGGACTGTCTTGTCCTTAAGAACTACCTTGGTCAGAAATGTCTAAAGATCTTTTTTGGGTAGCTATTGTCTTAGCATCAGATTCTACAATATCTTCAAGAATTAGGGAGAGGTTTCTGATCATATTCTCATTTACGTTTACTCCTGGCCAGGGAAGTATGGCCCTGCCAAAGAAAGCAAATTGTGAGTCATGAGTGCCTCCTGAGAGGTTCTTTCTGCCTCTATGGTGTGAATTTGGGGGGTCAACTCATGAGGTGTCTTAGTTAATCTGTGGGAAATTAGTGGCATAGTTGAATGACCTAAGAGGCATTGTCCAGGTGTGTACCAGCCATCTAGGTATTTAGGTCCAAGAAGAATGATAAGCACCATACACAAAGATAAACCTATTTAGGCCACAGACCATTCCCACTAAAGAGGTGCTGTTAATGGATTCATTTACAGACAATAATGCATTTGCCCCATTCACCCCAGGGGTCAATTAGGTTTTCAGCACATTCAGAAAGTAAATCTCATAGCCTGAAATAAAAAGTTGTTCTGAATGCCTTGCAAAGATAGGTGCTGCTGAAGAGATCTCTTAGTGATTGGGGACAGATCTGATCCAGATACTCATGGCAATGTGGGGTGGGATTGTACAAAGATTTACATGGGTATATGGGTCTAATTGCATAAATACAGTTATAACTGGCGAAAGGAAAAAACAAGGCACTGGATATATTGATCATAAAAGTGGAACTTGGTAAGAGACTTCTAAGAGGGATTGACTGGAGTTCACCCCCATTAGCAATGGTGTAGGAAATATGGATGAGGGTGTTATCTTTCCAGGTCAATGCCAGCATAAAGGAAAGAAAGAGAAGTGGTGAAAAACCTTTCATGTTCAGTTAAAGTATGAAGTGGGGATCTGGTGTCTTGGGTGGAAGCAGTCTACACCGATGTCAGCTACTTCTATTCCTTGTCAGTTTGATTTTAGGGGTCTTCAGCATCTGTACAGGCCAAGATATCAGGTATAGCCTTCTCTAGCTATGTGTGTACCTTAGATTCAGTGCCTTCTAGTTTTGCAGCAGTGTCAGTGGTCAAAAGGACTTGGTAATGTTCCTTCCAGTGGGGCTGAGCTTTATGTTTCCAGAATACTGGCTCTAGGCTTCAGCTAATGACCAACAAACAGAATTCTTTTGATTTGGGATCTTGGAAGACTTCTTTAACCTGTTGATACTTACAGTTATGAAACAATTATAATATATAAGACATTAAATAAGACATTATTTACATATTTATTAACATATATTAATATAAGACATTAAATGCTTTCAGTAATGAGTCATACTAACATGACGAGGGATCAGCAGGAAGGTGTATACCAACAGACATTGGTTTACTGGTGACTATCTCGTGTAGAGTTAGTTTGTTGCCCGAAAGGGGTCTGTGAATAGTCAGTGAGGCCAGAGGCAATACCTTAGGCCAAAGGTGTCCAGTGTTTCAATAAGTTTAGAGGTTTTGAGTTTGATGATCCCGTTAGTTTTCTCAACCTTGCCTGATGATTGAGGATGACAGAGACAGCAAACATTCCAAGAAGTTTGGAAGATTTTCACTAAGGCTCATATGATTTATCCAGTGAGGTGGGTGCCTCAGTCACTGGAGATTGCGGAAGGTATACCCCAAGTGGGAAACACATTCTCTAATAATCTCATTGCCACAGTGAGAGCATCAGCTTTGTGGCAGGGGGAGGCTTCAAACCATCTGGAAACATAAATAAAATAAGAAATACATATCAATAACCCACAATAAATGGCAGTTGAATAAAGTCTAGCTGCAGGTGCTTAAAAGGACCAGAAGCCATAAGTCTGAGGCCTCTTAGGACAAAAATAGTTTTTCCAGTACTATGGATCTGACAGGTTAGATGTTGGTAGTAAACTGTTTTCACAATTTTATAGAAGTTGCTACACCAATGTTTATTCATAATTTGAGTCATCTTAAATGCGTCATGGCAGATAAAGGAATGCAAAATTCTAAAGTTGGAGTTTACTAGGGAGCCAAGATGAACCATCATCTTGGGTCTCCCATAGCCCCAACTGTTTAATTTACAACCACTGTTTGCCTTTATTTTTTTCTGACTCAGGAGCAGACAATTGCTGTGTGCCAAGACCATCAGGATGACAAAAAAGTCTGACAGTGAGGGGTTAGTTTTTACCAAAGCAGAATAAAGTCCACCACCTGAGCTGCAAGTTTTAAGATTCTGTCGCTGCTGTCTGTGCAGGAAAGTTAGCGTGGGCCTCAATTTTGATGACAGTAATTTCAGAAGATAAAGAATAGCATTAAGAAGTTTTTTTACTTGTCTGTTTTTGATTGTGGTCTCAGAGAGCAAAAGAAAACCACTTTGTTTCACAACATCCCCCAAAGCATACTGGCTGTTAGTATAAATATTAACAGTTTGTCCTTCCGGTAACTGACATGCTCTGGTAAGGGCCTGGGCTCTGCTTGTCTGGCTGACTTCGCTTGTGGAAGATGCCCCCTTTCAAATAGTCCTTATTGAAAAGCAAGACCCTAGAGAGCTTGGAAATGTCTTTCTTCATTTCTACAGTAAGACCTGTAAACAAACAGGATTACATCAGGGTTAGTGAAAGGACTGCCGTGTAAATCTGCAGTTTAAAAAAAATTTTTTTTTTAATGTTTTTACTTATTTCTGAGAGAGAGAGCGCCAGTGTGAGCAGGGTAGGGTCAAAGAGAGAGGGAGACACAGAATCCGAAACAGGCTCCAGGCTCTGAGCTGGCTGTCAGCACAGAGCCTGATGCAGGGCTCAAACCCATGAGCCATGAGACCATGACCTGAGCTGAAGTCCGATGCTTAACCGAATGAGCTACCCAGGTGCCCCAAATCTGCAGTTTTTAGTATCTGCTCTATCGAATGGATCTTTTCCCCCAGTGGTTCTAATTGTAGACTTCTTGAAGTTGTAATTTCTGAGCTGGGCAGACCCAGTTTTCCAGAGCTGTCCTTGGGTTGTTCAAGATGGTTTTATTGCCCTCTTTTCTGTTTACTTAATCACAATTTTTATTTCCTTATTATGAAAGCTAGGATTTTAAATTTCTTAAATAAAGCAGTCATATTAATCTGTGACTAAATGTCTCAAGGGGAGCATTTATATTTGAAAAGAAATCTATCAATGCATGTAAAAACTTCTGTTGAGAACATTGTGTAATTGTTTTTGTTTTGTTTCATCTTACACACCTACTTTTCTTTGAGAGCAGTTGCTAATCATTGGGTCATTGCTCAACCAGTCTGCCTGGGAGTAAGAAACATTTAATGAATGTTGCAATTATTTAATTTGGAACACAGTCAACCTCCTCTTTCTTCCTTTATCATTGTGAGTGACTCTTAATCATGAAAAAAGAGAAGAAAACAAGTGTTAGTGTGGTGAATTGCATAAGCCTGAAACTGATTTGTATCCTGAAAGTGTGAGAGTTTTTATATTCTTAGTTGTGTTTCCTAATTAACAATGGAGAGAAAGGGTGACTTCAAGGTTTTCTGGCAATATCTTTTTTCTCAAAGTTGATGTGTGTCTGTGTGTGTGTGCAAGTGTGTGTGTGTGTGTGTGTGTGTGTGTGATGGAGAGAGGCATTAACCAACAAAAAGGAGAATCATGGAGAAATATATGAAGGGAATCATCTTATAGACAAACATATATTCTGTGCTCCTTTATTAACTAATATTTAGAATATCAGAATGCTTGGCTGAAAGACAATGATATATTCAACACACTGCCATGAGCTTTTCCACATGTGGGCAATCAATGGTCAATTTCTTTTCACGTTTTGTGATAATAACCTTATTTTATACTGGGTTACACAGACCACAAAGAGAAAACACAATGGTTACAATAAAATGTACGAAGTAAAGTTGAATTACAGAGAGAAAGTAAAGAAATGTGAGGCCAAAAAGACAGGGAGAGAATTTAACCATTGACTTCCTTTATTCTCCAGTAAGTTTTAAGAGATTGAGAAGCAGTTATGATTTTCAAAGTTCATGTAGTCATCTAGATATGTAAGTTAAAATAAGGAGAAAAGTAATGAAAATAAATGATAGTTGGGTAATTCTAATTAAGATACAATAAAGAATGAGGTAAAGTGATATGTTGGACCCTAGGAAGGAGTAAAATAGAGAAAGGATATATAAATTTTATTTTAAAATCTAGGAATACCAAACTATCTCATTGGGATGCCTCTGTAAATGCTCGTTTTGTGTGCATTGTTTCTCTGACAAGGATGTATGGATTTACATGACAATGTGTGCAAATATTACTGAGTTCAAAGGTGTCTCAATAATGTTAAGAAAATGTGCTTGCAATGATAAGAACCAGAACAGGAGAGAAACTGGAAATACTGTTTACAGATCATGCAGAATCAGTTGACACTGGCAAAACATTTCATAAAGCTATATGGCAGGTTTACAACACTGTGATTATTCCTCAAGAGTATTGCTACTGAGGTGGGAAGAATGTTTTCAACTGCAAATCAGTTAGGTGGACTGATCAAGGTATACTGGGTATTTTTAAAGTTTAGATATAAAGCACAGTTTTAGTTTAAATGCAATACTTCCTTTAGTGCTAGAAGAGTCTATTTCAGTATTAGATATAATAATAATGAAAAGATGAAAATAAATGCTGCAAATAATGAAGCATTACAAATTTAGATAATGTTATGACATAATTCATGACATTAAAAACAGAAAAAAAAAAAAAAGAGAAAGAAAGAAAAGCTGGGACCAGCACCTGGGTGGCTCAGTGCGTTAAGCAACTGACTTTTTAAAATAATTTTCTTATGTCTTTATTTTATTTTGAGAGACAGAGAGTGGTCGCAGGAGGGGCAGAGAGAGGGAGACACTGAGTGGGAAGACAGGCTCCAGGCTCTGAGCTACCTGTCAGCACAGAGCCAGGTGCGGGGCTCAAACCCATAAACTGTGAGATCATGACCTGAGCCGAAGTTGGACGTTTAGCCGACTGAGCATTCAGGCGCTCCAAGCAATTGGCTTGTAATTTTGGTCCATTCATGTCATGACCCCAGCATCATGAGATTAAGCCCCACCTCCAGCTCTGTGCTGAGGATGGAGTCTGCCTGGAATTCTCCCTCCCTCTGCCCCTTTCCTCATGCAGCTCTCTCTCTCAAAATTAATATTAGAAAGAAAGAAGGAGAGAGAGAGGGAGAGGGAGGGAGGGAGGGAGAGGAGAGAGAGAGAGAGAGAGAGAGAGAGAGAGAGAAGAAAGAAAGAAAGAAAGAAAGAAAGAAAGAAAGAAAGAAAGAAAGAAAGAAAGAAAGAAAGAAAGAAAGAAAGAAAGAAAAATTGAGATAACAAGACATCTATTGTGAATCTTTAGCTAGGAAGCAAGTGAGCACAATTAACTTGCGGACTGGACTAGTAAAAATGGAGCAGATGGAAAGAGCTGGTAGACATTTCAGAAAACAAATTATACTTGCTCCCTGACTGATGAAGGAGAGGGAGAAGTAACTGTGACTGGGGTTTTGGGTGCACCTGAGTGGATCATGCTGTACTTAAACAAGGCAAGATAAAAGAAAGAAAAAGAGTTGTGAGGGCGGTAGTCTTACTTGTAGCAGGACTTGCTAATTTCCTTTTATCATTCAATTTTGCTATGCTTGCTAACCAAGTGGAAATTGAACTAAGTTATATTTAAGCATACCATAAAATTTTAGATTTTTATCCTTATATCAAATAATAGTCTCTCTAATGTATTCTAGTTTACTCTCTGTATAGTAGTATATTATTACTAGAAAAATTTAAATTACATCTCTGAGGTGGAACTTTTTCATTATGTTTATGTGGAAATAATTACATATGTAATATGTAAATTAGAAATGTTTTTAAGGGTTTCCTTTTTTTCCCCTGTGCAACACTGGCTAGTGTATATGCCAAAAAGGGTCTTGACTAATTTTAAAAAGGATGCAGATTAGGTCAAACCCTCTCACTCTTTTTGTGACACATGCATGATATTATGTAACAAAGAGGAAGGTATATAAATAAAAATAAAGACATAAGAATCATAAAAATCTATTTATTTATATTCAATTTCCATATGAGTTCAAATAACATTTTCAGCAGATTTTTTTAAAAAATCCTAACACCTTCATGCTGTTTGACCTTTATTCATCAACTCCCATCTAAACTCTATCAGCAATGAATCTTATTTTCTGTTTTACTTCTTTGTAAATGGACCCCACCGAATAATAGACTTTTAGTGCAGAGCAAATCCTTGAAAATATTCTTGTCCTTAACCTATCTATGAAGAAAATGAGACAAATGTAGACCAATTGATGGAAGAGCATAACCATGAACTTAACATCCAAACCTTATCTCTTGACTGAATTCTTAACCTGTGCCAGACTACATTTCTAGTCCCTGTGTCTTATTTTAACTTGAAATCCTAGGAGTAACTATATTTAAAAAATACAAAAATAAGTTATAGCATCTAGAACTTCACTTTATATTTTTAAATTTCAATGTTCTCCCTATGCCACATGCTCATTTCTAAGGATGGTTCTCATGTATAAGGCACCATGCAATGTGGCCTAAGAAACTAAAGACAGTTTTGACTGTCCTTTTACGGTTTATATTTAGAATAAAATGTTGTTTTAACATATGCATTTTTATTCCTGTTAACAACATGCTATGTTGGCAGTGAATAAGCAAAACTAAAGTCAAACAAATATGAGTATGTCTCCCAGAGAAATCCCATTTAACAACTGCTCCTTCACCAGGAATAGGTCTGAATAACCAGACTTTATAAAATCATCATCAACTAACTTCAACTAATTTAGTGAAATACTGAAAGAAAAATAAGAAGGTAGGTAAAGGGTGGTTTTAGTTGTCAACTATTCACCCTGTTGGAGAGGGAGAGGTTTCCATCTTAGGGTTATGGGGATAGAAAACACACGACATCTGACACTGGATAGACAGATGAAATTGACAACAATTTATGAGTCACATATTTTCACAGACTAGGGGAAAAGGATATCACACAGACACAAGGCCACACGTCCAGAGGGTATGAGAAGCAGGCCTTTTTTTGATATCAAGAGGGAGGGATTCTCTCTGGTTCCTGCTAGAGGGTGTGACCAGGGAGAATTCAGTGGAGCTAGCAGGGAAATGAAACCTCACTCCTTAAGAGTGAACTGAGCCTGGTCCCACTGATCAGCAGAGCTGTTTGGCTCTTTGGATCTTCTTTTCCAGAGGAGAATGCAGGAGATGAGATTAGACCATTCAAGGAACTCTAAGATAGGCCAGATGTCAAGGTGGCCCATAATATTGTGGGCTTTAATTTTAGCCCTCATACCAAATTGACCCTCTGATGTCTTGACATCAATTTTTACCTTGGTGATGAACTGAGATTTTTAGGTAGGAGAAGTACCTCTAAGATGTGAAGTAGGCACTTGACCAGGAGGAAGAGACAGCATGATGAGAAAAACAACTATTTTGAGTTGCTGCCTAGGCATTTCACAGGATGATAACCCTGCTTAGACCCAGACAGAGTCTGGACATTTAGATAAGGACCTAAGCTTAGGATTTCCATCAAAAGTTCCTGCTTTGCTTTTCCTGGGGCACCTTTTAAAACAACCACTTAGAATGAAGCCACTGAAAAGTTAGCAATCTCCACCCCAACCATCTTCTAGGTACTTACTACCCTGCTCTCTATCTCCTGCTTTCTCATGCCCTGGGACAGGACAGGGGATTGCCCTTTCCCTGGCTCTTTGCTCCCACCCTGAGATTTGTAAATAGGAAACCTTGTGACTTTACTTCTTTTGTGTGATTGTGTCAAAACTGTGTTATTGATCAAAATAACTCTGGGGTTTTACTTCCCCAAAGTGGAAGTTCAGATGCGGAGCTGACTGACAGATTTGTATGGGTGGCTTATGCCTCCTCATTCAGCAGATCATAAACTGCATATTTTAAATGTAATACATCTGCTACTGGGTGCCCAACACGGAGGGCCACATAATGAGGTGACCTTCAAAAACATGACCTTTAGAGGTCTTCCCTTTATGGCCAATAAAGGGAATTAAGGAACCTGTGTGGCATTAGTACAGGGACTGCATGTCCCCAAGGCATGTGGCTTTAGGCTAAACCATATGTGTGGCAATCACAGGGGGTTATTTGCTCTCTTTGGAATTCTTTGAAGGGGCCATTAAGCCTCTCAATTAAACTGGCTGCCTGAGGTGTACTGGGAACATGGAAGTTGTACTGAATGTCTTCTAGAAGAGCCCGATATTGCCTGTTTTGAGAAGTGAGATGAATGCCTTGGCCACCTTCAGTAATCTCTGAAATTCCAAAGGGGGTAGGGAGTATACTGGCAAAGACTTGAATTGTGGCCTTAGTACACATAGTAACATCTGTTACCTTGATTTGTATTTTAGGTCCCTGTGAGGCAAGAGTGCTTTACCTCAAAGGAAACAATTCTTTCATAATACACCAAGAGTTTATAAAAATGTACATACAGAGCCATTTTCTGGCCAGGGTATGTGGTGCTCAGGTGACTGCTTGATGTACGGCCAATTGTGCTGATCCTTAGATCTTGTTTATCAAGGACATCCTGAATAAGAATGAAAAGCAGCAACATTCCACCAAGTTCCATCATGTATAAAAATAGTGGCAATATAGCCCATAAAGTATATAAACTGCCTTTAATTATTCACTCAGTTGCTCCTAAGGGGCTCTCCATGTTACTAAGTGGTCTGGGAGAGGGTTGATCTCCTCTGGCACCATGTCCTCTATCAAGGAACTGAGGAGAGGTGAGGCTATACCATCCTGCAGATGGGATATGTCAGAGGGTCAGATCTGACTCCTGCTTGTAGAAGAAGGGCTTGATAACTGTGCAAAGCTTGTGTGTGTTAGTTCCATGACCCAACACATAACAGCCGGCTTGGTATGGAGGACAAGTTGTTCAGGGTCTGTGAGAGACTGTTTTCAGAAGAGCTCAGTGTGTGGCCAACAACTACCACTCTAATGGTACATAGTGCAAGGGCAAGGAGAACAGTTTCCTTTATCAGAAGTCCACAGGAATCTTATGACCTGGTGCAGACCTTCTGCATAGAGGAAGAGAAAAACCTGGCAACCCAGAGGTTCCTATAGACAGCTATCTCCTTTTCCAAGGTTAGGCGATGTTCCCAGGGTCAGGTACACCTCTAGTAACATCCTTCTGTCTAGGGTGCTAGTCAGGCAATTAAACCCATGATTAGATTAGCCCTTTGGTATGCCAGTAATCAGCAGCTCTAAGACAAGCCCAGGCACATTGGCTATGGACTTTTTTTTTTTTAATTTTTAAATGTTTGTTTATTTTTGAAAGAGACAGAGTGCAAGCAAGGGAGGGGAAGAGAGTGATACACAGAATCCAAAGCAGGATCCAGGTTCCAATGAGGGGCTGGAACTCACAAACTGTGAGATCATGACCTGAGTGAAAGTCAGATGCTTAACTGACTAAGCCACCCAGGAGTGCCTGCTAGGGACCTTTTATTGAGATGGCAGTTGTGTTACATCTTCCATTGTCTGGGGAGTGGCTGGTACCCAATACTCTTTCCTCTTCTTTTTGTTTTTTTGCTTGTTTGTTTATCTGGGTTTTTTAAAGCGTTGCTTGGTCCATGTGTTGCCAGGGATATATACCTGTATATATCTACACTTTGTGTAGTATATGTATATACCTACACTTTGAGGTCAGGAAAATACTTGGGATAGCAGCAAGGAAAACAGTAGCACAGGAAATGGGCAAGGCAGCTTCCATTGCTTAAAGGACTCTTAAGTGACTTATTCAGTGACTTAGTTCCCATGATTAATTCTCTCTAGAATGGCAATGTCCTTCCTTTCCACAAATCTCATAATGAGCCACCCTTGGACTCCCTCTGATGGTATCCAACCACAGTAATGTCCTGATGGCTGTTCCAAGCAGCTAGTAATGGTTACCAAGTTAGATCCAGTGACCAGAGAGCTCTAGCTTATTTCTTGGTAAGTGGAACCGGAGCACCAGAAGACCAGGTAAGGAGCTGTGTTACCCCACTTTTATAGGCAGAGATCCTAGACACACCTGCCAAATGTAGACTGAAACGGACAGAACATCATGCTGAGGTATAGACAATTGTCTATACAATTGTCACAACAATTGTCTTCTTTAGAACAAGAGCATTTTGGGGTAGAAAGGGAGGGCAATACCTGCTAAAGACAACACAGTGCCCCATAGGCCAAAGTGCAAGTCCACCAGGAATGAGGCAGCCTTCCCTGTGTCATGAAACCATTTAGTTATCCAAGAGCAGCTAATTCTAGCTGACTGGGTCTCCTTGGTCATGGTTGGATCATCCTGTAAAGGGTTGTTTTACTTGCCTCCTAATCACTCCATTGGTGAGGAGAGAATTTCCGCTCCAGAAGAATAGAGTTGGAGACTATGGAGCATCTAACACTGGACAGAGTAGACCAACAGCAGTTTGTTAGTCACATATAATCAAAGCCCTGGGGTGGAAAGTGGCAGGAAGGATACTGCACAGGGCCATGGGGTTGCCCTCAGGAATAGAGCCAACAACCAGGGGCTGTGGAGGCAGATCTTTGTGATATCAAGAGGGTGAGTTGTTCCCTAATTCTCGTGAGATAGGAAAGACTTTTTGAATAGGCTTGTTCGGTAAGCTAGTAGGGAACCCACACCCACATTCACATGACCCCTTTGATCAGCAGGGTTGTCCTGCTAGGAAATATTACATTTGGGAGAAGAGTGGAGAGAGAAACTTGGAGTTAGGTTATTTCGAGTCTTCCTGGTTATGACAGATGTCAAAGCAATCTATATATTGGGCTTAATTTTGGCCATTAAGAATTAACAGTATGCCATTTTATTTTATTTTTTTTAATATTTTTATTTATTTCTAGGAGAGAGAGAGACAGCATGAACAGGGGAGGGTCAGAGAGAGACGGAGACACAGACTCTGAAATAGGCTCCAGGCTCCGAGCTGGCAGTCAGCACAGAGCCCGACGCGGGGCTCGAACCCGCGAACCGCGAGATCATGACCTAAGCGAAAGTCCGACGCTTAACCAACTAAGCCACCCAGGCGCCCCAGCAGTATGCCATTTTAGAGGACCCAAATCCATGAGAACCCTTGAAGAATTTAAGTCTTGGTCAGGCTTGATTCAAACCAAATTTGTCAGATATTAAGCTTCGATTCTTTGAAAGGTTTTCTATATTGTCTTTCAAAGTAGAGCATTTTCCAAAGTGAAAACTAAACTTTTTATAAACACAGATCCCCCAGCAACGATGGGGTTCTTGTGGGAGGGTCTCTTCGTCATCAATTCTGAAATTCCATATCATGTAATTTGATGTGGATCTATTTCCATTTGAATTGCAGATATTTATTAAGCTCCTTCAATCTTTAAACCCAAGCCTTTCAGTGTTTGGATATTTTTTTAATTATTGCTTTCATCATTTCTTCCTTTATCTTTTCCAACTTTTTAAAATTCCTTATTATTTGAATATTGAACCCCCTTTACTAACCTACCATCATTCTTCATGATTTCTTCCCTACTTTCTACAAAATTTAAATTTGCTTTCTCAGAGATTTTTTTATGTTTATCTTCCAACCTTATATTGAGTCTTTTTAACTTCATTATTGTATTATTAAGTCTAAAAGTTCTTTATGTTTTCTCAAAACTCTTTTTAAGGTATTTTGAACTTTTTCATGCATGCAGTAGTTTCTCTTATTCATCTGAAGAGACTGATGATAATTTATATTGCATTTATAGTGTCTCTTTCCAGGAATTATGGTAGGGATGTTTTGCAAATGTCTGGTGACATTTACACTTAGCTGCATACCCATAATTAAGAACAGTACTCTCGAGGCTGCTGGGTGGCTATGTCGGTTGAGCTTCCAACTTTGGCTCAGGTCATGACCTCACAGTTCTTGTGTTCAAGCCTCCCATGGGGCTTTCTGCTATCAGCGCAGAACCCACTTCAGATCCTCTGTCTCCCTCTCTCTCTGCCCCTTCCCTGCTCTCACTCTCTTTCTCAAAATAAATAAACATTAAAAAAAAAAAGGAAGATAAGTTACAAACAGAAAGGGAGGCAAACCATAAGAGATTCTTGAATGCATCACTGAGGGTGATGGGGGTTGTGGGGGGAGGGTAAAATAGGTGATGGGCATGGAAGAGGGCATCTGTTGGGATGAGCACTGGGTGTTGTACGTAAGTGATGAATCACGGAATCCACTCCTGAAGCCAGGACTGCACTGTATGTGAACTAATTTGACAATAAATTATTATTTTTTTAATTTACAAAAAGAACACTATTCTAAATTGCTGAAAGTAAAAGCTGTCTTAGTGTAGAAAGCTTGTTGTATATGTTTGTCTATAGGATGATCTTGCTGGATCATTTAATTAAGGAAACCCCAATGTCAATATGTTCAATATATCTTTCTTAGGTTAGTTAGATATATCCAGAGAAATATTTTTGGGTCTTCTGCCTGGGCACATGCATTCTGAAAGTTAATTGGGGAAAGATGGCTGGAAGACTCAAAATCCTAAGTTTTTTGGGTTTGATGATCTCACATTAAACTGTACTTGCTGTCTTCTGATGTAGGCACCTCTGGTTTAACCTCCTTAGAGAATAAATCTCCTGTCTTCTAACCAGAGTGGATAATTGATCACCTACTTATGCACAGTGGATGAGGTAAACTTGGGAGTCTAATTGCTTCTCAATGACATTTTTGATCTTTCTTTTTATTTTTATATTCACTCCCACTTCAGAACTAATTTGTTCTATTAATTCCTGAGCCTTTGGAATATTCTGTGGGATAAATCAGATTTTTTTTCTTCAAACTCTTAACTTCCAGCTCAAAATTAAATATTTTCAAAATTAATAAGTAGAGGGGCGCCTGTGTGGCTCAGTCGGTAAAGCTCCGACTTCGGCTCAGGTCATGATCTCACAGTTCGTGGGTTCGAGCCTCGCATCGGGCTCTGTGCTGACAGTTCTGAGTCTGGAGCCTGCTTCAGATCCTGTATCTTCCTCTCTCTCTGCCCTTCCCCTGCTCATGCTGTCTCTCTCTCTCTCTCTCTCTCTCGCTCTCAGAAATAAATAAAACATTAAAAAATTTTCAAAATTAATAACTCAATAAAAGTTGGTGATCCACTTCCAAAATGTTGTTACAGTTGTTTTCTCACTGTTGTTGTTGTTGTTTTGTCTTTTACTTGTTCTTGTAGGGTTTTCCATATAAACTGCTCTTTTCATTTATGTGAAGTTTTATAAAAAGTTAAATTTTGTGCACTAATTCATCCCCTCTCTCTTTTTAACTGGAAGCTTAAAAATAAGCTTTGCACATAATGAGCAAAGCCTTGTAACAGAAAGCCATGAAGAAATCTGCTCTTAGATTATTGAGTCTGTGTAATTCTTATTAATTATTTTATGTTTACCTATTTTTGAGAGAGAGGAAGAGAGACAGAGCATGACCAAGGGAGGGGCAAAAAGAAAGGGAGACACAGAATTCAAAGCAGGCTCCAGGTTCCCAGCTGTCGGCACAGAGCCTGACACAGGGCTTGAACTCACAAATGGTGAGATCATGAATTACGCTGAAGTCGGATGCTTTACTGACTGGGTCACCCAGGAGCCCTGAGAAGCTAATAATTTAAATGTAAGATATAAATAATGCTCCCATTACATATCAATATGACATTGTAAACTATGGTATGGGATTTCTATGTTTCCAAATGTGACTATTACACTAATTTATTTTTTACTTTTGGTTAGTAACAACTTTATCATTATCTTGAAATCTATCAAAACTTTAGATCAATAATGTGAAAACCAGATATGTCATATGTGTTGTGATATTTGATATATATTAGAACGGTCAACTGTCTTTCAGGTTATGTCTTACACCTGAAAAACCAGTTTGAAACCTGATAGTGCTATTCTCTTAATATGTTGGTTTATTCATCATATTATTTTACTTTGAATAGTGCCTGAAATTAGTGTCCAAATAGTATCAGGCAAGTAGCAAGCTTTAGTACTTGAGGTCAATTTAATTACACTGTGCATGACAGAAACTAGGCCATTTGGGTATTGCCTTTGCCACCAGCAATTGACACCTGAGTGTTAATGAGCTGGTAATTAAGAGCTGGCACAGACAGACACATTTTACTGTTTGGGACTAGGGTAACCATATGCTCCATAACTTCAGTGCTAAGTATTTTGCTAGCTCCAGGATTTACACAATTATGTTTGTGAGGGTGTTTTTTTCCTATGCCATGGTAAAAAAAAATAAATAAAAAAAATAAAAATAAATAAAAACCAGCTACTTTAAAGACTTGGAAAAAACTAAATGTAGTTTAGATTTTTATGTAGTAGTGATTAGTTTCAGTTTAAAACCATATTCACAGGACTTCTGTTTTGAAAAGTCTTTTCTAACATAAAAATAGCACCTAACTAACTTACCATGAATGTATATGCATATATGTAGGATAGGCAGCCCCTGGGATGGCCCCTAATGATTTCCATCTCCTGGTACCGAACACTTGAATACCCCCACTTTGAGAAGGTAGTTGAGATATGGGGCCCACTTCCATAGAACAGAATGTGGTTCTAATGTTAGGTTATAAAAAGGTGATGTTTTCCTTCTTGAGAAGCTTCTTATATACTCTCTCGTTCTCTTTTGGATTGCTTGCAGAGATTTGGAGGCAGCTCTGTGGTGAGACCCACGCGGCACGAGGTCAAGGTCTATCAACAAACACATGAGCGAGTTCTGAAGCAAATCCCCTTCCTCAGGCTGCACCTTCAAAGGAGACCAGAGCTCCTGCCAACAGCTGGAGTGCAATCCCAGAAGAGCCTGAGTCAGAAACACCCAGTTAACGTGCACTAAGAGTTTTGAATCATACATATTTGGAATATATTGTTATGCAGCAACAGATAACTAATACACTACGGAAGTGAAAATCCTATTGTCTGCCACAGCAATATGAATTCTTGATTTTTTTCTGATGTGATGTGTATAATCAAACAATACGTACAATGTACATGCATCATTTCTTTGCCTTCCTCTCCAATTTTCTGCTCTCCTTTCTTCCTCTTCTCCTCCCTACCTCACACAAAAGTCCCCATCACTTTCTTGATTAATCTTCTATTGGCTTAAAAAAAATAAAACTGTTCTCATCAGATGAAAAATGTATTAACTTTTGTGAATTTTAGTTGTGGGAATTACTTCTAATTTTCTTCTTTGAAAGAGTTTGCTTTTCCATCGAACCCTCTGTAGGACATAGAGCCTTTTATATGCAGATTGATATAATTATGCTTTGAAATAGCTTTGAATTCCCTGTAGCTTAAGCTGAGAACATGAAAGGCCAAATGTTATATCGAACTGAAGGATATAAAAGTGCACGTACATCAATCCAAAATGAGATATAGAAATGAACAGCTCTTTACACAGTGATGTCAGTTTTTGACAGATTATTGAAGGATCTTTATACTGCCGAGGCTGCTTTGGATAGCATGAAAACTCTGCCCGGGGATAGTCTTATCAGTTTGTATTTTTTATTCTTTCGATACCAAAAGGTGAGTAGATGTTAAGTGAAACAAGAGAAATACTCTCTGACAAAAGCTTTAACTCTCTTCCCCAAAGATGACATCTGGCCCCAAATGGTAAAACATAGTGTGATGCGATGATGGAATCATCCACCCAATCTGTCACGCCAGAGATGGCAGCCTAGATGAGGAGGTTACATTTTAGGAAGTCGACAGAAAACCCACTTGGCAATATTCACCTCCGTAGAGATCCAGTGACAGACAAGGGTCTCTTCTGCACAGGAGGGGAGTTTATTGTGCCAGTGACAGACATGTCAAGAGGATTTAAAACGCCCACACTCTTTCATATAACTAGCAGAAAGATAAAAGCATAAAAGGAACCCAGTGCCTCTTTCTATGTTCAAAACCTGGATATCAATACTATGTTTATTTACGAGCAGAATCTTAAAAAACCTAACTTTATGTTGAAAGAGAATGCACTGCTCGTTTTTAATATCCCAACTGCTTTGCGTTAAGTAAAAGTACATCTTAGAAGTATATCTTTGTATCAGCCATGAATAAAGATTATTTTTTTTTCTGCTTAAAGGGCACATACTCTCTTGAAATTATAATCCAAATAGAAGAATGAAATATTCATCTCATCTGGTTTTGTCAGTAAAGGGAAATATGTCTTAAAATTGAAGATGAAAATCGCCTAAACTCTGGAGTTTCTAGCATCTGCAGAGATACTAAGTAAGTATAATTGGAATCAGAACAAGAGGGGGGTGAAACCTTGGACAAAATATGCACTTTGATACTAATATGGATTCAAGAAGAATTGAATAGATGATGAATATAGTACTTATGTGTTCAATACAGCTAAGGCATTGTACTGTTTCACATTTTACAAAGTTTACCACTTACTAATCTGCAAAATATGTATGAAAGCAAATGATGATAAGCAGTAGTTGAGAAAAACAGCACTGTTTTTCTCTGGCACTGTAATATATATATGTATATATGTATATATACACACATACATATAAATATATATAACATGTAATTTAATGTATATATTAGATTAGTGCCACTCTTAACTTTGATATTATAGAGAATACACAGACAATGTGTAAGGAGCAGCATTATTATGCCTCTTAAATTATTTCAAACGGGATTCTGCTAGGTCTACTACTGAAAATCATGTGACCTAGGTAAATTTCTGAAGTTGATTTGGAGACTCATATCAGTTCTCATATCTAAATTAAGGCCATGAATCAAATTTTAGTTGGGAATAATTTAAGAAAAAACTATCTTGGGGTGCCTGGGTGGCTCAGCAAGTTAGGTGTCCTACTTTAGCTCAGGTCATGATCTCACAGTTTGTGAGTTCGAGCCCTGCGTCCAGCTCTACCCTGACAGCTGGAGCCTGGAGCCTGCTTCAGATTCTGTGTCTCCCTCTTTCTCTGTCCCCCCACCCCCATTATCTCTCTCTCTCTCTCTCTCTCTCTCTCTCTCTCTCTCAAAAATAAAAATAAGCATTGAAAAAAGAAAAAAAATGTTCATCTTATAGAAAGAATCTTTTATGTTCATGGTGGGGGGCATATTCATTCCATAAATTCATATGAAACTCCCTATTCAGTAGAAGTTCTGGATTAGAATAAAAAACTCTTGCAATACTGTGAAGGACCTTCTAAATTGGTTCTATTTATTAGTGATAAGGAATAGTTATATTCTAAGTTATACTGGTGGGTGTTACAAATAAACTTTTCTTGATAAAGGTAATAAAGACCATCTCTACCATGAATTTTTATACAACTTCAAATTGTGGCACAAAGCAAGGTAAACATATAGGACTCACATTAAAATAAAAACTATGATGCTTTTAAAGCTACAATGGAAGCTAATATTTATGAAGTATTCCATCTGTGACAAGTACTGTGCTATTCATCACAACATTAATATGAAAAATTGATATTTTTAATCAATTTACATATGATGAAACTATGAGAAGCATGTAAACTTGATTACTCCTTAATTATAAGGCTAGTGAGTGTTGAAGTTTAAAAATAACTTCTAAAAATATGGATCCATGCTAGTAGCTACCTTAAATAACAAGGAAAAAATGGGGGGCCTGGGTGGCTCAGTTAAGCGGCTGACTTCAGCTCAGGTTATGACCTCGCAGTCTGTGAGTTAGAGCCCTGCAATGGGCTCTGTGCTGGCAGCTCAGAGTCTGGAGCCTACTTCCAATTTTGTGTCTTCCTCTTTGTCTCTGACTTTACCCTGCTTGTTCTCTGTCTCTCTCTGTCTCTCTCTGTCGTGCTCTCTCTCTCTCAAAAATGAATAAATAAATAAATAAAAATTTAAAAAATAATACAGAAAGGAGAAAAAATAAAAAGAGGCAATTAAGCATATTGTTTTTCATTAGAAATGTCCCAAATAGGTACATGCCAAATTTTACTTTATTTTATTATTTTATTTTATTTTATTTTTCTTAAACAGTTTGTTGTCAGTTTGTTTCCATATAACACCCAGTGCTCATCCCAACAAGTGCCCTCCTCCATGCCCATCAGTCCCCTTACACTCTCCCCCACCCCCATCAACCCTCAGTTTGTTCTCAGAATTCAAGAGTCTCTCATGGTTTGCCTCCCTCCCTCTCCCTATTTTTCCCCCTCTTCTCTCGCATCGTCCTCCATTAACTTCCTTCTAATCCACCTATATGTGCAAACATATGGTATCTGTTCTTCTCTGCCTGACTTTTTCCGCTCAGCATAACACCCTCTAGTTCCATCCATGTTGCTACACGTGGCCAGATTTCATTCTTTCTCATTACCATGTAGTATTCCATTTACAGATACACCACTTCTTCTTGATCCATTCATCAGTTGATGGACACTTAGGTTCTTTACATGTTTTGGCCATTGTTGAGAGTGCTGCTATGAATATTGCCACACATGTGCCCCTATGCATCAGCACTCCTGTATCCCTTGGGTAAATTCCTAACAGTGCTATTGCTGGGTCATAGGGGAGTTCTATTGTAATTTTTTGAGGAACCTCCATACTGATTTCCAGAGGAGTTGCACTAGCTTACATTCATGCCAATAGTGTAGGAGGGTGCCCGTTTCTCCACATCCTCGCCAGCATCTATAGTGTCCTGATTTGTTCATTTTAGCCACTCTGACTGGATACACACAAAATTTTACAGATAAACTAAGACATAGATAGATAGGTAGGTAGGTAGATAGATAGATAGATAGATAGATAGATAGATAGATAGATAGATGAGAGAAGTATATATATATATATTCCTCTCACATTTAAACCACGTGTCCATGTGGTTTAAACTAAACTTGTGGTTCAAATATTAGAGATGACAAAAAGAGTAACAGATTTAAATTGTAGGTTGTATGTTTTTTACTACATCTTAAAATTATAATAGTGCATCTCACACTACACAGAGACTGAATGTATGTGTGTCTATGTGTATATGAGTAAAATGAGGTAGGAGCTTGATGGTCACAATATTGGACATGAACAAAATAGTATAGAATAATATTCAGTAGAATATATTGTAGTAAAATGGGACTTAGAGATCTCCTTGTCTAAAATTTCCCAAAACATGCTGCATGAACCTTTAGTTTCACTTTATTGAAAGTGGAGAAAAAGGGAAAAGTATAGGAATTTTTATTTTCATTTTTTGGGATGGCAGAGAGAGGCAGAGAGAATTCTAAGCATTCCCTGCACTGTCAGCACAGAACCAGATATGGGGCTTGAACTTACAAACCTGTGAGATCATGACCTGAGACAAAATCAAAAGTCAGATGCTTAACTAACTGAGCCAACCAGGAGCCTCAGGAATTTTCATTTTCAAATAGACATTGCATGTTGAAAGATTTATAATTCAACTTACCATATTAAAAATCTCACAGGAGTCTTACAACTTAAAAAATTCTTGTTTAATGCTTTTTAGCCTTGTATGTACATATGTATACAGACACATATAAATACAGACCTGTATGTTATACAATATATAGAATATAATAAACATTTTACCTAATGATTTAAAAGTATGTATATCTTCCTTCAGAAATGCTGTGAAGACAGTTTTTTTTTTTTTGTTTAAGAACAGATTATTTGTAATTGATTTACATGAAATTAAGGCTCATAGGAACTTTTTAAGACACTGATAAATTGTATTCATTACTTATTCTTAATTAAAAGGGATTAAACACACTTTAATGGACAGAAGGAATTAATATAAGCATTGGAGAAAATGATAATTTTTTGTAGCCTTTCTAATGGGAAGCTTTTTCTAATATGATTTATCTAATTAATATTAGATGTGTGCAATTATCAGTAGTACCAGATCATGTAACTACATTTTCAAGTTTGAATAGTTGATATAGTGTAAGTATACCTATATTTCCAATTCAAGAATCAAGGGATATAAAAATTAACACAAAATTTGATAAAACTGTTTTCTTCTCAAAAATAATTTTTAGTAAATTTGATAATCTGACAATATTTTCTATTGTTAGTTAAATTCATCAAATCAGGTATCACACAGTGTAAACATTGCAATGTCATCTTATTTTAAACCATTTTCCATTCCTTTCCTTTTCAATATTAAATCATCACTATTTTACTCAAGCCTGAAATCTAAGCCTGTCTCACCCATACCTTTCAGTGGATGAGCTTGCTTCCTAATTCAGATAAATAGTTTAAACATCAGAAAGGATCATACAACTTCTTCTAAAAGTCTCATAATCTCAACATCATCTGCATTGATCCTTACATCTTAAAAGGAAAATTTTTGTCACTGTTTGTATTTGTCAAGACTTCTAAGCAAAAGAATGTCAACCTACACTGGCTTAAGAGAAAAGGATTACTTTTACTCAGGTAACTGAAAGGTCTGTGCATGGGTGTATTCAAGAATCCAAGTGAGAAAAAAGACTAATTCTTAAATTCCAAGGTTGATCTATTCACTGATGATTTTAATCTTATTTCTTCTTGCTTGCCTCTTGGATATCTTGCTCCATCAATTCTCTCTTTTCCTTCTTCCCCTCCAGTAACATTCTGCGTTTGTCCCTCAGTATATAAACATGTTCAAGCTACCCTAATTTAAAAACACACCCTTACGCATGTGATATATGTGTAGTCTGACCCTTTTTCTCAATATATTCTAACTCAACCACTCATATGTCCCTTCACCTCAAACCCTCATGTTTCTCAGGCCAAATCCTCAAACTCAATACACCAGAAAATTAAAGTCTCACTGTGGACCCTATAGAATTTGTCCCGGTACTGCTGATTAACCTATGCCACAAAAATGATCAAGGTACTCTCCAAACCTAGAGCCATACACTGTTCTGTCTCTAAGAATCCTTGTTTTTCATCTCTTCTGTTCACTCCTTCACATCTTTTCTGGATTCACTTCCAACTGAAATGAGCCAAAGCCTCCTCTTACTAAAGGAATGACAGGTGTAAGTTGCTTTATTGCCTTTCACAGATAAGGACATTTTGTATAAGATTTGTGAAGATTTGTGGCAAAGGACTCCATCAATTCTTGTGGTGCTATTTTTCCTATGGCATTTATTCACTTCCTGTCTCTATGTCACATTTTAGTAATTCTCACAATATTTCATAAAAATTTTTATAGTTTTAATTAATTAATTAATTAAGAGAAAAAAAGAGAGAGGGCATGAAGGAGGAACAAAGAGAGAGGAAGGAAGAGAATTGCAAGCAGGCTCTATTGCTGACAGCACAGGGCCCTATTCAGGGCTCCATCCCACGAACTACAAGATCATGACCTGAGCCAAAATCAAGATCCAGATGCTTAACTGACTGAGCCACCCAGGTGCACTCCAAACTTTTTAGTTATTATTATATTTGTCATGGTGATCTGTAATCAGTGATGTGTGTGTGTGTGTGTGTGTGTGTGTGTGATCGGTAATTTTTGAGTCTACTATTGTAACTGTTTTTGAGGCACCATTAACAGCACCCAGATAAAATAGCAAATTTAGTCAATAAATATGTGTTCTGACTGCCCTACCAACTGGTAATTCCCCCACCTCTCTCCTGCTCCCAATTCCCTGAGATACAACAATATTGAAATTAGGCCAATTATTAACCCTATAATAGTCTCTGAGTGTTCAAGTGAAAGGAAGAGTCATATGGTTTTCACTTTAAATCATAGCTAAAATGATTAAGTTTAGTGAGAAGGCATATTGAAAGCTGAGATCAGCCAAAATCTAAGCCTCTTGTGCCAAACAATTACCCAGATTGTGAACACAAAGAAAAGGTTCCTGAAGGAAATTAAAAGTGCTTCTCCAATGAACACATGAATGATAAGAAAGCAAAACAGCCTTATTGCTGATTATGGAGAAGTTTCAGTGGTTGAATAGAAGATCAAATCGGGGCGCCTGGGTGGCTTAGTCGGTTAAGCGTCCGACTTTCGCTTAGGTCATGATCTCGCGGTTCGTGGGGTCGAGCCCCGCATCGGGCTCTGTGCTGACTGCCAGCTCGGAGCCTGGAGCCTGTTTCAGTCTGTGACTCCCTCTCTCTCTGACCCTCCCCTGTTCACGCTGTCTTCCTCTCTCCTAGAAATAAATAAAACATTTAAAAAAAAAAAAAAAAAGAAGATCAAATCAACCACAACATTCCCTCAAGCCAAAGTCTAATCCAGAGCAAGGCCCTGACTCTTTAAATTCTGTGAAAGCTGAGACAGGTGAGAAAGCTGCAGAACAGTTTGAAGCTAGCAGAGTTTGGTTTATGAGATTTAAGGAAAGAAGCTATTTCCACAGCATAAAAGTGCAAGGTAAGTAGTTGATATAGAAGCTACAGTAAGTTATGCAGAGGATCTAGCTAAGAGAAATAATAAATATGACTACTTTAAACAACAGATTTTCAATATAGATGAAACATCCTTCTATTGCTAGAAGGTGCCACCTTGGGCCTTCATAGTTAGAAAGAAGTCAGTACCTGGTTTCAAGCGTTAAAGGATAGGCTGACTCTCTTCTTAGGGGCTAATGCAGATGGTGTCTTAAACTGAAGCCAGTGCTCATTTATCATTCTGAAAATCCTAGGGCCCTTCAGAATTATGCTAAATCTACTTTGCTTGTGCTCCATGAATGGAATAACAAAGCGTGGATGACAGCACATCTTTTTTATAAGATGGTTTATAGAATATTTTCAGTCTCTGTTGAAATCTACTGCTCAGAAAAAAAGATTCCTTTCAAAATATGACTACTGATTGACAATGGGTCTGATTTTCCAAGAGCTCTGATGGAGATGTGTAACAAGATTCATGGAACACAACATCTTTTCTGTAGCTCATGGACCAAGGAGTAATTTCTACTCTCAAGTCTTAAGATTTCATAAGGGTATAACTGCGATAGAATTCCTTTGATGGATCTGGATGAAACAAATTGAAAAAAACTTCTGATAAGGATTCTAGATGCCATGAAAAATATTTAATGATTCCTGGAAAGAGCTCAAAATACCAACATTAACAGGAGTTTGAAAGAAGTTGGTTCCAGCCCTCATGGATGACTTTGAGGAGTTCAAGACTTCAGTGGGAGAAGTAAGTGTAGACATAGTGGAAATAGCAGGAGCACTAGAATTAGAAAGTGGTTTCTTGATGGAAACTACGACTGTTGAAGATGCCACGAATATTGTTGAAATGACAACAAAGGATTTAGAGTATAAAACTTCACTGATAAAGCAATAACAAACTTTGAGAAGACTGACTTCAATTTTGAAAGAAGTTCTGTGGGTAAAATGCTATCAAATAGAAATCGTTCATGAAAGGAAGACTCAGTAGATGTAGCAAACTCCACTGCTGTTTTACTTTAAGAAATTACCACAGGGGAGCCTGGGTGGCTCAGTTGGTTAAGCATCCAACTTTGGCTCAGGTCATGATCTCACAGTTCATGGATTTGAGCCCCGTGTCGGGCTCTGTGCTAACAGCTAGCTCAGAGCCTGGAGTCTGCTCCAAATTCTGTGTCTCCTTCTCCCTCTGACCCTCCCCTGCTCACACTGTCTCTCTCTCTCTCAGAAATAAATTTTTAAAAAATGTAAAAAATTAAAAAAAAAAAAAAAGAAATTACCACAGCCACCCCAACCTTCAACAATCACCACCCTGATCAGTCAGCAGCCGTCAACATCAGAGCAAGACTCTCCACCAACAAAAAGATTATAAGTTCATGAAAGCTCAGATGATAGTTAATTTTAATGATAAAGTATTCTGAAATTAAGGTAGGTACATTTATTTTTACACATAATGCTACTGCATACTTAAGAGACCAAATAATACAGTGTAAACATACCTTTTTATATAAACTGGGAAAACAAAAATTCATCTGACATGATTTATTTCACTATTGGCTTTATTGCTATGGCCCAGAACTGAATCCACAGTATCTCTTAGGTATGTCTGTATTTGCACAAAAATAAAGCCACTCTATGAGCTCAATGAAATACCTTTGAAGTTAGATCACTCACATTGGGAGGTGGTGTTGTGCCAGAAAGGATAGACAAATAATTTGGATATTTGGCCCACCGTTTAAACTGTTGGCACTTGACTTTTGTCTGTTTTGTGTTTAAGATACCAAAGAATACTTCAAAAGATTTTTATTGCTAAAATATTTTAATGCCATTGACTTATTGGATAAAGCATAGACAACTTCAGTGCATATTCTGACCAACGAATTCAATCTTCCTTTTTCCTAAGTTTGCCTCACATGTTTTGGTCTAGGAACCCTGAGTTGTGTTTCCTAGTTGCACAAACCTTCCTGAATCTCTTTGCCCTGGGCACTTGATATTCATTTTGTGTGGAACAGCCTCAGTCACTTTTTCTAATGAACCCTAGTTCACTCTTCACTCCCTAATGGTTCAAATGCTAATTTTTCTGTGACATCTTTGACTACTATAGATAAATGTCTACCCTTCTTTTACTCTATCCTGTTTCACTTCTTCTCGAAGTAACTTGAAAATGAATCAAAGAAAACTTTTGGCTTCATGGTGTTTATAATCTGAATGTATCTGAGAGTCACATGCCAAATGCTTAAGAATGAGGAAGACAATTTGCAAGCATTGTCTAAGTAAGATATGTTATGAGGTGAGAAATTATGGAGAAAGTCTATGTAGAGTGTACAGGAAAAGATTTATTTCTGGATATTAGAGAAAACAAAGGAAACTATATTATGTATGACTAGCTTATCTCTATAATCACTTATCAGTAAAAACCTGTATATATGTTCTTTAAAAATACTGTATTGTGGTAAAGACAACTTTATTTATTTATTTATTTATTTATTTAATTTATTATTTTAGAGCTCAGGTGGGAAAAGAGGCAGAAGAGAGAAAGGGGCAAAAGGAGAGAAGGAGGGAGACAGAGAGAGAGAGAGAGAGAGACAGAGAGAGAGAGACAGAGAGAGAGAGAATCTTAATCAGGCTTCATGCTGAGAGTGGAGCCCAACATGGGGCTCAATCTCACAATACTGGGATCATGACCTGAGTGAAAATGAAATCAGGTACTCACCTGACTGAGCCACCCACGTGCCCCTATTTTGTTAATGTAATGTTTATAGATTAAAGCAATATGTTGAAAAAAATGACCAATTTAATAGAGGGAATTTATATTGCTTATGCATGGTTATTATTATTATTATTATTGCTAAATATATAAGCTATCATCTTATCTATACATGGTAATTAAAACAAAGTCTAGACTTTTCAGAACATTGAAATAAAAGGCACTTTGAGGTTCCTTACCCACGTTCATCAAAACTATTTGGGAAAGATTTTTCTATTTCCAGGGTTTGGTTTAACAGTAACGTTATCAATATCAGGAACTATAAAGAATTCATATTTATCATCCTAGGAGTTTAGCACTTTTCCCAATATTTAGTATGCTTTAAATATTTATTATAAGTGAAAAGCCTTTATGAATGAAACAGTTCAATGCAGGTTGATGTTCCCATTAATATAAGAAGTATTGTGACTTTTTTCATAGAATGCTATAACAAAAAAGTTTATTTTGGCAACAGAAGGAATATCTGGATAGCTTTCCAACTCTTTGAAGTTGTGTCTTAATGGTGAGACTTAACTGTTTTCAATGAAATGATATTAGTTCTTTGAATAACAGTTTCTTTTGATTTTACAGACAAAATTATATTTACAGTTGACCCTTGAAAAACATGGATTTGAATAGCAGGTCTACTTTTATGTGGATTTTTAAAAATAAACACAGCACAGTATTGTAAATGTGGTTTTTTATTCTTTATGATTTTCTTAATATTTTCTTTTCTCTAGCTTATGTCATTGTAAGAATATAGTATATAAAACATAAAACATAGAAAATACATGTTGATCAACTGTTTATGCTATCAGGAAGGCTTCTGATCAACAGTAGGCTTTTAGTAGTTAAGTTTTAATGGAGTCAAAAGTTGTATGTGGATTTTCAACTTTGTAAGAGTTTGGTCCTTCTACTCCCATGTTACTCAAAAGTCAATTGTCAACTGTACTTCTAAGTTTTCAAAGAATTTTCATTATTTCTTTTTATTTTTGTTTTATTTTAGTTTTTTTATCATTTTTTTATCATTTTATTATTTTTTAAAATGTCTTACTTATTTCTGAGAGAGAGAGACAGAGTGAGCAGGGGAGGGTCAGAGAGAGAGGGAGACACAGAATCTGAATCAGGTTCCAGGCTCTGAGCTAGCTGTCAGCACAGAGCCCGATGTGAGGCTCGAACCCAGGAACCCTGAGATCATGAACTGAGCCAAAGTCAGACGTTTGACTGAGCCACCCAGGTGCCCCTGTTTTATCATTTTAGTTTTATCTTATTTTGGGGGGGCATTTAGCTATTTATTGCAATGTCATTTTTATATATACAATTATTTATTTAATCATAGAGAGAAAAAAATCACTTCAAGCAGGAATTCCTGTAGGTCTGGTTTGTGTGTGTGTGTGTGTGTGTGTGTGTGTGTTTCTGTAAGACAGAGGAGAAACTTGAAGAGACACAATAACCTTCGTTGTAGAAGTAGAAGGGTCAGTAAATCCCCATCAGTTGATAAAAATGATAGCTGCGGAAGGCAAATAAATAGTAACAACTTCTCTGAATTGCCATGGACAGGAGGAGAACAATATTTCGTACTGAAGGAGGTTTCTATTATTCACTCATTGAGATCTTTTAGAACCTGTGTTCAATGTTTGGTTTTGCCACTTTCTATCATTGTAATAGTGGGTAATCTCAATGATTCTCAGAGCCTAATTGGGTAAATTTGAGTTTGGAATATCTTTCCCCAACACTGTCATATGGACAAACTATAAAGCGACCGTAATTGGCAGATTTTTTTGTTGCTATGATGGTGACAAGGATTTTTAAGTGGCCACCATACCAGCCATGAGCTAAGACCATGGGATACAATGATGAGTAAGACAGTTCTGGCAGTTCAGATCTTCATCTTCAAATGTTCCTTTGCTTGCACAAGTATTCCATAATTGTGGAAAATACTATGATGCAAACTGGCTAAGACTGATTGAATTGTCTTTATCTAGTCTGAGGATTTCACCTTTTCTTCCTATCAGGTGGAACAGAATAACATATTTTTTTCCTAGAAATCAATATTTAGATAAGTAAGCTTGGAGGACATCCAAAGAGGAGTTGTGCTCCTTCATTCCATCAAGTATACCTGATGTTTCAGACTCTTTAAAGGCAATCACAAATGTGTTTTAGAGTCTCTGAACTATAACTGAGGCAAAAATGGCATCAGAATTTTCACTTATGAAGGTAAGAATAAAGTCAACATCCCCAGATGTTGTAAAGTGAATTGCAATTGACAATAAGAAGAGATTGTAAAAGATAGCCAAAGGTATCTTAGAATTCCAAGGAATTTTCCTTGCCTTTAAACATTGATCAAAAACTTATTTCATCTACAACTACTTAGTTATATCGTATACCTCATACATATTTAAGGACTCCTCAACAATCATGATACTAACATTTGTTGTACATTAACTATATCCCAATCACTGTTTTAACCAATTTACATTACATTTAATTTTTACACCACACACTATTGGTCAAAGTACATAGAAAGAAAGAACTCCTCTCTAGCTATTTTAAGCAGGAGGGGATTTATTACAGATTATTAAATGTCTTACAGAATCCTAAGTAGAGTTAAGGAAGAGTGGTATTTCTTTGGGTGAGAATTTAGGAACCCCTCTTAATGTGACATTGCAACCCAAGTTTGTAAGAGAGTCACTGTCTTGTCCATGATCAGCAGGTGTATCAATACTCTCACTTCCATAGCAAGGAAAATGCCCTTATCAAGAAGTCACCACTTCTTTGAAGTAGGAAGCATTAATAAAAAAAACTTATCTAGACTGCATAAACAAATGAACATATCCTTTTGTTTACAATATACATGTAAGCATACAGCCACTAAGAAGAGCTCATCTTCCGTATAGTCAAGGATAGTGTGCTTAATACTATTATTTCCTAATAACTATGGAATATGTTTCTTGAGCATATTCTCTGGTTTCAGGTTTGGTGCGAGCTCCATGGTAGACCAACCATTCTTCAAATTTGAAATCAAATCTAAAATGAAGCCAAACATGAGTACCTTAACGAAGTTTTTATTAAATTATATGGGCAACAAATGCTGACTTTATTTTCCCATCAAAGCAAGTTAGATATCAATGGTAATTGATCTACGGACTTAAAATGTCAAAAGAAACCTCTGATAATGATAAATTCATTGATTCCTTTCATAGTTAACTCTGGTTGGTCAGAGACAGTTTTTTTTTTTTGAGAATCTATTTCTCTTTTACATATTTGTATATCACAGATAACTTAAACCATCAATGTCATTTCACTGACACAATTTAAATAACACAACTTTGATATTTCACTACTTGATAAAAATATATCCTGGGCCAGCTAATAAATTGTAAACCAAATTATGTGCTTAATAAGGGACACTACCGAAATCTTTTATGCAAATCGATATTATCTTTGTCATTTCCTATCTATATTTTTTATTATCAGATTTTTTTTACAACTAGTTTATTGTCAAATTAGTTTCCACATAACACCCAGTGCTCATCCCCACAAGTGTCCTCCTCCATGCCCATCCCTCCTCCCCACCACATCCATCAGTCCTCAGTTTTTGTCAGCATTCAAGAGTCTCTCATGGTTTGCCTCTCTCCCTTTCCCCACCATTTCCCCCCTTCTTCTCCCCCTTGTCCTCTGTTAAGTTCCTCCTAATCCTCCTATACATGCAAACATATGATATTGTCCTTCTCTGCCTGACTTATTTCGCTCAGCATAACACCCTCAAGGTCCATCCATGTTGCTACACATGGCCAGATTTCATTGTTTCTCATTGCCATGTAGTATTCCATGGTATAGATAAACCACATCTTCTTGATCCATTCATCTGTTGATGGACACTTAGGCTCTTTCCATGTTTTAGCTATTGTGGAGAGTGCTGCTATGAACATTGGGGTACATGTGCTCCTATGCATCAACATTTCTGTATCCCTTGGGTAAATTCCTAGCAGTGCTATTGCTGGGTCATAGGGGAGTTCTATTGTTAGTTTCCTTAGGAACCTCCACACTGTTTTCTAGAGGGGATGTACCAGTTTACATTCCCACCAACAGTGTAGGAGGGTGCCCGTTTCTCCACATCCTCGCCAGCATCTAGAGTTCTCTGATTTGCTCATTTTAGCCACTCTGACTGGCGTGACGTGGTATGTCACTGTGGTTTTGATTTGTATTTCCCTGATGAGGAGGGATGCTGAGCATCGTTTCATGGGTCTGTTAGCCATCTGGATGTCCTCTTTGGAGAAGTGTCTGTTCATATCTTCTGCCCATTTCTTCACTGGGTTGTTTGTTTTTCGGCGTGTAGTTTGGTGAGTTCCTTGTAGATTCTGGATATCAACCCTTTATGATATGTCATTTTCAACTATCTTCTCCTATTCCATTGGTTGCCTATTAATTTTCTGGGTTATTTCCTTTGCTGTGCAGAAGCTTTTAATCTTGAGGAGGTCCCAACAGTTTATTTTTGCTCTTGATTCCCTTGCTTTTGGGGATGTGTCAAGAAAGAAGTTGCTGCGGTGGAGGTCAAGGAGGTTGTTTCCTGCTTTCTCCTCTAGGGTGTTGATAGTTTCCTGTCTCACGTTCAGGTCCTTTATCCATTTTGAGTTTATTTTTGTGTACAGTGTGAGAAAATGATCTAGTTTCATTCTTCTGCATGTTGCTGTCCAGTTCTCCCAACACCATCTGTTAAAAAGGCTATCTTTTTTCCATCGGATAGTCTTTCCTGCTTTGTCAAAGATGAGTTGGCTGTATACTTTTGAGTCCACTTCTGAGTTCTCAATTCTGTTCCATTGGTCTATGTGTCTGTTTTTGTGCTAATACCATACTGTCTTGATGATGACAGCTTTGTAGTAGAGGCTAAAGTCTGGGATGGTGATCCCTCCCGTTTTGGTTTTATTTTTCAGGATTACTTTGGCTATTCGGGGTCTTTTGTGGTTCCATACAAATTCTTGGATAGTTTGTTCCAGTTTTGAGAAGTATGCTGGTGCAATTTTGATTGGAATTGCATTGAATGTGTAGAGTGCATTAGGTAGTAATGACATCTTAACTGTATTTATTCTTCCAATCCATGAGCATGGAATGTTTTTCCATTTCCTTGTGTCTTCTTCAATTTCCTTCATAAGTATTCTATAGTATTCATCATACAGATCTCTTGTATCCTTGGTTAGGTTTATTCCGAGGTATTTTATGGTTTTTTGTGCAATTGTGAATGGGATCAGTTTCTTGATTTCTCTTTCTGTTGTTTCATTGTTGGTGTATAAAAATGCAACCGATTTCTGTACGTTGATTTTGTACCCTGCAACTTGGCTGAATTCTTGGATCAGTTCTAGTAGGCTTCTGGTGGAGTCTGTCGGGTTTTCGATGTAGAGTATCATGTCATCTGCAAAGACTGAAAGTTTGACTTCCTCTTTGCCAATTCTGATGCCTTTGATTTCCTTTTGGTATCTGATGGCTGATGCTAGGACTTCCAGCACTATGTTAAACAGCAGTGGTGAGAGTGGGCATCCCTGTCGTGTTCCTGATCTCAGGGGGAAAGCTCTGAGTTTTTCCTCGTTGAGGATGATGTTAGCTGAAGGCTTCTTATAGATGGCTTTGATGGTGTTTAAGTAGGTTCCTTCTATCCCAACTTTCTCGAGAGTCTTTATTAAGAAGGGATGCTGTATTTTGTCAAATGCTTTTTCTGCATCTATGGACAGGATCATATGGTTTTTATCTTTTCTTTTATTGATATGATGTATCACATTGATTGATTTGCGAATGTTGAACCAGCCCTGTAACCCAGGAATGAATCCCACCTGATCTTGGTGGATGATTCTTTTGATATGCTGCTGGATTCGATTTGCAAGGATCTTGTTGAGAATTTTTGCATCCGTATTCATCAAGGATATTGGCCTGTAGTTCTCTTTATTTGCTGGATCTCTGTCTGGCTTGGGAATCAGTGTGATGCTGGCTTCATAAAATGAGTCCGGGAGTTTTCCTTCGCTTTCTATTTTTTTGAATAGCTTGAGAAGAATTGGAATTAATTCTGTTTTAAATGTCTGGTAGAATTCCCCAGGGAAGCCATCAGGTCCAGGGCTCTTATTTGTAGGGAGAGTTTTGATCACTGATTCAATTTCTTCACTCGTTATGGGTCTGTTCAGGTTTTCTATTTCTTCCCATGTGAATATTGGTAGTGAGTGTGTGTTTAGGAATTTGTCCATTTCTTCTAAGTTGTCCAATTTGTTGGCATATAATTTTTCATAGTATTCTCTGATAATTGCTTGTATTTCTGAGGGGTTGGTTGTAATAAGTCCATTTTCATTCATAATTTTGTCTATTTGGGTGCTCTTTTCTTTTGGATAAGTCTGGCTAGAGGTTTGTCAATTTTGTTTACTTTTTCAAAAAACCAACTCTTGGTTTCATTGATCTGTTCAATTGTTTCTTTGGTCTCTATGTTGTTTATTTCTGCTCTAATTTTTACTGTTTCTCTTCTTCTACTGGGTTTAGGGCGTTCTTGTTGCTCTGCCTCTAGTTCCTTTGGGTGAGCTGTTAGATTTTGCACTTGCGCTTTTTCTAATCTCTTGAAATAGGCCTGGAGAGCAATTTACTTTCCTCTTAGGACTTCCTTTGCTGCATCCCATCGATTTTGAATTGTTGTGTTTTCATTTTCATTTGTTTCCATATATTTTTTAATTTCCTCTCTAATTGCCTGATTGGCCCATTCATTCTTTAGAAAGGTGTTCTTTAACCTCCATGTTTTTGGAAGTTTTCCAGACTTCTTCCTGTAATTGATTTCAAGTTTCAAAGCATTGTGATCTGACAGTGTGCATGGTATGATCACTATTCTTTTATATTTATTGAGGGCTGCTTTATGTCCCAGTATGTGATCTATCTTGGAGAATGTGCCATGCGCACTTGAGAAGAAAGTAAATTCCCTGGCCTCAGGATGTAAAGTTCTAAATATATCCATCAGGTCCATCTGGTCCAATGTGTTTTTCAAGTCCATTATTTCTTTAGTGATATTCTGTCTGGTTGACCTATCCATTGCTGTAAGCAGAGTATTAAAGTCTCCTGCTATTAGCACATTCTTATCTATAAGATTGTTTCTGTTTGTGATTAATTGTTTTAGATATTTAGGTGCTCTCATATTCGGTGTGTAGACATTTATGACTGTTAGTTATTCCTGATGGATGGACCCTGTAATTATTATGTAGTGCCCTTCTTCATCTCTTGTGATTGTCTTTAATTTAAAGTCCAGTTTATCTGATATAAGTATCGCTACTCCGGCTTTCTTTTGATTTCCTGTAGCATGATATATATTTCTCCATCCCCTTACTTTTAATCTGAAGGTATCTTCCCGTCTAAAATGAGTTTTTTGTAGACAGCATATAGATGGATTTTGTTTTTTAATCCATTCTGCTACCCTATGTCTTTTGATTGGAGCATTCAGCCCATTTACATTCAATGTCACTATTGAAATATGTGGGTTTAGAGTCTTTGTATCTTTTGTAGGTTCATGTTTGTGGTGGTGTCTCTGGTATCTTTGTTCCTTGCAACCCTTCCTTCAGAGCATCCCCCTCAGGATTTCTTGTAGGGCTGGCTTCGTGGTGACAAATTCTTTCAATTTCTGTTTATTTGGAAAGGCTTTTATCTCTCCTTCTATTTTGAATGACAGGCTTGCTGGGTAGAGGATTCTTGGCTGCATATTTTTACTGTTCATCACATTGAAGATCTCTTGCCATTCCTTTCTGGCCTGCCACGTTTCAGTAGATAGGTCTGTCACCACTCTGATGGGTTTCCCTTTGCATGTGAGGGCCCTTTTCTCCCTAGCTGCTTTCAAAATTCTCTCTTTGTCCTTGTATTTTGCCATTTTTACTATGATATGTCGTGCAGAAGATCGATTCAAGTTACGTCTGAGGGGAGTCCTCTGAGCCTCTTGTATTTCCACATTGACTTCCTTCCCCAGGTCGGGGAAGTTCTCTGCTATAATATGTTCCAGGACTCCTTCAGCACCTTTCCCTCTCTCTTCCTCTTCTGGGATTCCTATGATATGGATATTGTTGTGTTTGACTGTGTCGCTGAGCTCTCGAATTCTTCTTTCCTGTTCCTGGATCAGTTTGTCTCTTTTTTTGTCAGCTTCTTGTTTTTCTATAGTGGTGTCTTCTAAATCACTTATTCTCCTTTCTGCCTCTTCAAGTCGTGCATTGGAGGCCTCTAATTTATTATGGATCTCATTTATCGCATTTTTTAATTCTTCATGCCTATTTTTATTTTCCATTCTGTCTGTAGCCATAGTTTCTTTGATGTCCCCTATGTTTTTTTCAAGCCCTGCTATTAATTTTACCATTTTATTCTAAAATCTTGTTCAGTTATGCTGCTGATATCTGTTTTGAGCAGTTCATTAGCTGTCATTTCTTCTTGGAGTTTCTTTGGAGGAGAGCTCTTTCATTTCGTCATTTTAGTTAGCTTTCCGGCTCTTGTTGGCTTTAAAGACCTGTTATGCTCTCTGTTTCTATGAGCGCTGCTATATCCAAGAAGATTCTTTGACTTTCCAGGGCCTATCCTTTCAGAGATTGTTTTTTGAATGGTATCCCTCGGTCACTCTTGTTGGGA